>JAVKPL010005929.1:0-25630 GCA_032173675.1 Gastrolobium villosum | reverse complement strand
ATCAACATATAAACTTTATAAGGCCAATACATACAAAAATATATATTATTTGCACAATAGTCATCATACAAATTTTAGATTTTTAAAAAAACATAAAATCGATCTAATTCAAATCGAATAGATGATTACATAATCAAATCGAAGGGATTGGATCAGATGATTTTTGGTTTTAAAATTCATCCCATCCAGACCGCAAATACTCTTAATTATATCATAATCTCAACTAATATTTACTTTTTCTTTCTCCTTTTGAGATTCTAATTTAATGATATTAGAGAGGAATAATTAAAGTAGGATATCATTATTTAAAATTAAAATGCTGTACTTCAACTTTGGATTCCTCTAGTTACCGCAATCATTTTAGAATAAACAATAAAATATCGTACAGAATATCAGTTTTAATTGATTTGGTTCTATTTTGTTCGAAGTATGAAAAACATTGACTAAAAAGATAAATGGGGTGACATAACACCCCAGCACACTTGGAGGTACAACTTTTTTTGTGGTTGAAAGGCAAAAGTTTAAAAAAATAAGATAATAAAGATTTCTCCAATCAGAATATACAATCAATAACACTAATAATTTCATAAATATTCATAAATTCAATATATATCCAAACAAAATAATGTAGAACAAAATCATTCAAAAAGTCTGTTTAACTAATAAAATGGGACGAAATGGATTGAGGAGAGAGATTACAAACAGTATAAAAAATATAAAATAAAAATAAAAATTAATATATTAGGCCAGTCTAAGAGGCTCTAATGCCGAGCTTTTCAATAGGAGTCTGGAACCTTTTTATTAAATGAGCTTTTATACAAGTTCAAGCCTTGTTCCAACAACCAATTTTTGACATGTAAGCTCATTCACGAGCCGAGCCAAAGGCCTTTGGTTCGTTTAGCACCCCTACTTTTAAATATTGTTCTTTTACAAACTTAAAAATTTTCTTTTTTTCTTGATTTTTAATATTTTTTATTATTTAAGTTTATGGACTTTTTATATTTCTTTTTATAACAAAAAAGAAAATAAATATCACCAAATTTTAATAAATTAAAAAAGAGTATAATTTATTGCACCTTTAATCTTAGTTAGTGTGAAGATTAATAAAATACCTTTGAAATCATATTCTATTACTTATTTATAAATTCCTCTTATGAATATTTTATATTTTTAATCATTCACATTTTATATTTTTTTTCTATTTAATCCATATCTTTTTAAGATATTTTCAAAATCTCATTTTTTTATTGCTTTTTATAAAAATTGAACAAATATATGTTGCATATTGATTATTTTTTTAGTGCTCATAGAGGAGCGAGTGATTACTACTACGGTTGAGGTAGTGTCATATATTGAAACATACACATAAACATAAAAATGGTGGATTCAAAACTTTTCATTTAGGAGGATCAAAATAAAAAATATTATATGATATCAATGTTGTATTAAATAGAAAATGCACACATGCATAAATATGTGTGGGACCATGTATTAAAAGAGAGAGAAAAATCCAATATGGATCTCATACACTTTTATATTGTTCTTTTACAAATAAAAAATATTTTACAACATGAGAAACATTAATCATTTTTATTATTTAAGTTTAATGAGATAATTTATCTCATTTAGCACACAAAAAAATGGAAGAATTTATTTTCTTTCCCTCTATTTTAATAAATACGTCTCATCTATTATTTATTGTGTTGCATAGATAAATTAATAAAATATTTGAAACAATATTCCCTTTGCAATTTTGCTTATACGTTTACCATTTTCACATCGGTGTGGTGGTATTGTTGTAATTTTAAACACATATTTTCTATTTTTTTTTTATATTTCTCCCATTTCATCCTACATTAACCAAATTTTTTATTAGAACTATTCTAAATAGCTATAAATTATAATACACCTTTCACACTTTTTTCCCCTATAATTTACACTGCCTTGTGTCTTCAAAATATTTTTCATTTTATATTGGGTTTTATGTTTGTCATGTATATCATAATATAAACTTTATTTTCTTACAAATACATTAAAGAGGTGGGGTCCACATAGAGGTGGGGTCCATATATTTTTCTTTCTCTTTAAAATTCCACTTTTTTACTCTCCCTTTTGATGTGAGAGATTACAAAATACCTTTTAAGTCATGTAACATAATATCTAATAAAACCCTTTTATATTTGCATACTGTATATTTATTTTGAAAAGTAAAATAACTAAGGGCTTCACTAGCAGTAGAAAATCTGCTGTTCCTGTCTGGATTGAATCGATTTTAGAAATAAAAATCATCCAATTCAATTCCTTCGGTTTGATCATGTCATCATCCATTTGATTTGGATTATTTTTCAAATCCGGATCCAATCCAATTTTTTTCGGTTTGGATTCGATCAATTTTCAATTTTTTTTTAATCCTAAAATTTATTCTATGATTATTGTGCAAATAACATATTTTTTTGTATATATTAACTTAGTAAAGTTTTTTTTTTTAAATACAAAAGCATCAGTAATCGTAAATGATAATATAGTTTTTTTTTTGGGCAATGAGATATGAAACTCTACACATATGAAATTTTGCTGATGGGATGTGACTAGATTTTTTCTTGGGCTTAGTTGATGGGTTAATAGGTCTTGGGTTTAGAAATTTTTGGGCTATGATTGGAGAAAGACCCAAGTAGATAGGTGAGAATTAATATATTGGATTGATTTGGATTAAATCAGTTTTTATCAGCCGATCCAAAAATCGATCAAATCTAATTAAAATTTACAGTTTTTTTTCCTCAGTTTTTTGATTTTTCTATTTCGCTGTTTGAATCGGTTTACATTGAATGATGAATACCCGTAATTCTTAGGCACCAAGTAGGTTATACATACGAATTTCAACTACCTTTTGTGTCTCGTATTGAGCTTACAAAAGCTTTTCATCAACATTTTGAAGTACTCCGATCCCTCAAGCTGCTCAAACTAAGAGGTTGCATGTTCAATAATGACATTATTTTTTTTGGACTAATTAGTTTTTCTTTTATTGAGCTTATGGTTAATTTAACTTAAGTCGAATGCAACTGTCTGAATCAAAGCTCAAAAGTTCTGGTACAAAAAGGGTATTTATTAAAAGCTCGTCGATGATATAATAAATTCTGTATCATGAATTTGTTGTTGTAGCTCAAAAATTAATGGCTCACATATAATACAAATTATACAATAGGATAGTAAAACCCTTAAAAAAAAACGCTTTATTTATATATGGAAATTTATTTACTTTTTAATTTATTTTTTTTTGGAGATATTTACTTTTTAATTGAAAAGTCAAAATACAAAGAAAACAATAATTTAGATATTCATTGCAAACTTCCTCTTATATGGAGACTTGAATATAACGCCGATGGGATATTAAATTATTAATAGGGCTGGAATGGTCACTGAACAAATTAAGAGAAGGCCCAAATAAAAATTACCCATGAATAATTAACCAAAACTCAAAATGGGCTCTTGACAAATAGATATCGGGCAATTAACAAATTTAAAACAAGTCTTAACTGTGTGCAACTATTTGTCAAATCATTCTTATCCATTCATATAAGCGGTTATCATCTATCATTTAACATGACCATAAAATTTTTTCTACACACACAATATTTTGTGGGATCCGTAGAAAAATAATAATTCTAGCACGCAAAACAAATCTCTAAAACATAACACAATCACTTTTTCCTACAACATACCAACAAATATTTTGACTATGCCAATCATTCAATTAGTCATAATCGACTGGTTATGAAATGTTGTTATATTTTCGACTATGAAGGCAACCTCGACAGCTATCCTGTTAGTGTTTGACTATTCACCATCAATTATTCTTCAGTTGTCTTATCAATTTTTGGCATCTGTGTTATTTAATTACATAAAAAAGTTCCAGTTGCACCATGTGATTGAAGATTATTTTTCTTTTAAATAAAATACCATTTGTCTGTATTGATATTTGGATCTATTACCTAGCTCAAATATCATGGTCCCACACTGTTATAATTTGATAAGTAAAGTCGTTCATAAAAATAAAAATAAAAATAAAAAATCAACTTTTGTACTTTTATAATTCCACTTTTTGTTCTTTCAAAATTTAATTATGATCCAATTTAATTCATAAAAAATACTATATATATATATATATATATATATATATATATATATATATATCTAGTAAGGAATGAAAGTGGAGACCGTATTTTTTTATTAGGGATCCAAAATAGATTTTATTATAATTTTATATACAATTATTTTATTTTAGGAGAAATAATTTAATGCACCGGAGACACCAAACTCAATGCTCTCTTTTATTAAAATATTTTTCTTTAAAATTTTAAAAAATATATAAAAAATGAGTAAAAACGATTTTTCTTTTCTATTTAATAAAGAGGGGCGACTCAGTATAATCAGTATATTGAAGTTTTTCTCCCACTTTAGCATATGATGAATAACCCGTACTTGAGGTAACGGTGTGCTTTCAATAGCAACTTCGAGATTTAAGTTCCTTCAGTTTTCCATCATTATAATGCCGTTATTGGCCATTAATTCTATTAAACTTTGATTAGACATATGCATGCATATGTGTAGTACTTATAATCTCACGCGTTTCTTTTTTTGGATAATAATCTCACGCTTTGAAGATTGGACCAGTCCACAAAATCATGACTATAATTAATTAATTAGTTTGTTGAGACATTAATGCACATGACCAAAAAAAAAGCCATAGAAATTATGCTATAGTTTGTGCATAGTCTGCAGACATTAATGGATAACCAAAAGTCATAAAATTACATCTTATAATTTAAAGTGTGTTATAGTTGTGGTATTTATACAACTTTCCAAACCTTTTCATCGTTTACTGAAAAGTTAGTCCAACCGTTGTGAACCTAAACTAAGAGTCTATTTGGATTATTATTTTTTCAAGCTAAGTTAAGTTAAAGGTAAAAAAAAAATTATAAAAAGAATCTAAAAGTTGTTTGATAATTACATAAAAAATTTAGCTTAAAAGCACATATTTCAGGAAAATTATCTCTCTCTATCTTTATAACTCTTTATTTTTTTAAAAAGCACACAATTCAAGAAAAATAGATAAGAGATTAAAAAAGCTCCTTCTAAGAGCTTCTAGCTTTCAACTTTTTTTTTTCATTACAAAAAAAAAAAGCTTTTCATTATAAGAACTTTTTCCAAAATTTGTTTGACTTAACTTATATTTATAAATAATTTCTAACCTAAAAAAAAAAAATCCAAATAGGCACTAAATCACCTCAATTCCTGTTGTCCTAGAACTAAAGTAAAAAGACTCAGTTTGTATAATTTAGTTGACAACACAACCTGAGTAGGTGGAAAAAAAATAGAACTTGATTTTTATTAAATATATTTTGAAGAGGGAGAATTTTTTTTTTATAATTAAGTTCTGATTTGAAATTAGTTTCATAATTATCTTGAAGATTTAAAGTTTACGAAAATATTCAGAGACCGACTCATCTCAAATAACTAAAGAATAAAGGAATTTCACATGGTAATAGAATTGTTTTAATCGAGCAAACTCATCATTATAAGCCAAGTTTCAAAGTGTAATCAACTATCACCGAAAGTTGTATGGCTATCACAATGCTGCTAGGTAGGGGTAAGAGAAAAAGAAAACTTCCCCCAGAATATGAATAAATTCCTGTTTCGAATTACCGACTTAAGCTCGTGAACTAATGGACACAGGTCTTTTTTTTTTTGGTGAAAGGGGACACAGGTCTTTATTTGGAAGAAAACGGTATCATTATAATGGAAATTTTTTTATACTTTTAAATGACATAATTTATATCATTTCACTCTCACAAAGAGATGGGATCCACACCTTTTATTTTTTTATCAACTCTTTCTCCTTTTTTATCTATCTCTTTCACTTTCTTAAAATGACACAACTTTATATCCTTTAAAATGACACACATTTTACCCTATTATAATAATATTCAAAATTAATACATGCAGTCTTTGATATTTGATCATTTCTCCAAAGTAGATTATTGTAATTTTACTAATAAGAGACTCCGAATTATTGATTCAACGTAGTAATATTATTAAATTCGGGCCTCGATCCAGCTGATATAAATTAATTCAACCGATTAAATTAAATTTATATAATAACATATAATAAATATATAATATTAATTAATAAATATAAAATTAGAAACAATATAATTCACAAATAAAATTATTTAGTGGTAAATCATGCAAGCAAGAAACCTCATTTTCTTGTTTCTGTGTTTGGAGTTCCAATAGAGAAACTGTTCAAAAATTTTATACTGATGTAAAAGTTCTTATTTACAAATTTAGGGTTTTTGCCAGAGTTACATTGGATAATTTTATCTACCGTTGACCGAAATGATATCATTTTGGACTGAAATCACGATGTATTTATAATTTTAATTTATTTTAGAGTTATAATAGTATTTATAATTTTAATTTTTTAACCCTAAAATGACATCTTTTAGGTAAACATTAGATAAAACTGTCTACAGTGATATTAGATATTTTCTCCCCACAAATTTATGGGTTCACTTTTTTTGCAATTGCTGTATAAGGCAGTGTTAATAAAACCGGACCGACCTGGCACAAGTCGACCCGGAAACCGGTAAACTGGTCCGGTTGAAGCAATGGACCAGCCATGCATCAGAACCGGTGTGATCCGGCCGGTTTTTATAAAGACCGGTGACCCGGTCGGTTAACCGATGACCCGGTGACCCGGCATGGTCTTGAAAAAAATATTTCAAAATTTTTTGTTTTAAAAAGAATCATAATGGATATATTTAAATTTTTTTTTGCTTATTGACTTACATAAATTATGTACCTACAACACTAATATTATCTCAATTATGCATTATGCAGAAAATTTTGATTTAAATTATAGTTAGTGATGCCATTTTCTGAACCTAAAGCCCCGTATCACGATCATTATATTTTTGTTTGATCTTTAATTGAATAATAATATGTGATTTATTATTTTTTATATTAAAGTATTTGAAATTTTTATAATATTTTATAGATAATTGAGTATATTTATAATTTTTTAATATAAATTATAAAATTACACATAATTACCGGTTCATGCAGTTGAACCAGTGACCCACTAATTGAATCAGTAATCCAGTAACCCAGTACCTCGATCAGGTCAATGACTGGACCGATTTTAATAACATTGATATAAAGCAAAATTTTGTAGCAGACATAGAAAAATGAGATTCGTTGTTTTTTTTTTTTAAATATATATGGAATCGTATCTTAATAAATATACGTCTTTTACCCTTCACCAAAAAAAAAATGTCTTTTACATAAAAATTCTTTTTGCAATAGCATGATAAATATAATTACCTAAATTTATGTCATATTTTTTGATTTTTAATTATAAATTTGATCAGACTTATAAATTAAAGTCTAACACGTCGCAATTCATTTACACCCCTCGTTAGTAAATTCCTCTGCTTATTTCATGACACAATGAGCTATAAGTCTATAACCTGAGTTTGGAAGCTTAGGATTCTATTTTTGACTAGACCAAATCAATTTTGTTCACCTCTCATTATCAACTAGGTCAACCTGGATCCTTATCCTTAGCCAAGCTTCCTTCTAGCAAACCGCTATGAAATTAACTATTTAATTTATTAAATGTCCTGATTTTAATATTGAAAACCTTTTACACCACCCATTCATGTTTTTATGTCAGTCGGTGAAAAGTAGGTCCCTTTTCTAAAGCAACGCTAAAGTGAAAATAACAAACCCCATGAATGAAAATGAATCCACCATTTATTCCATTTTAATATTGAAACCTTTACACCACCCTCTCACTTTTATGCCAGCCGGTTAAATGTGGGTCCCCTTTCTAAAGCAAAGGAAATGAACGACCGTTGACCTCCAATCATGTTCCCTTCCAAACATTTTATACTTAATTTAATATAGATTCTGGTATTTTATTAAGAATCCCTTACTTTTTATTATAAATAAATTTTTTATGCTTATAAAATTAAATACGTTTTATTTATTTTATAGGATTTACAGATTTTTTTTATAAAAACTTGAGTTGATCAGATATATCAAAATTCTCATTAAAAAAAAAAGCCTTTAAACTTTGTTGCGTTATTTTGACAGTAGCTTTTGCAATGAACCTTGGATTTAGCTGATTTAAATGTTTATGAAAAGGCAAAAAAAAAAAAAAAAAATCTACGACTTTCTTACATATATTAAGCCCAATTTTATGCATTAAGAGTACATGTAAAGAAAACGTGTGTAAATATAACCAAATTAAGTGGGCATAGTTTCACCCTAAAAAAAAAAAAAAAACAAGTCGGCATACTAAAATTTTGAGCATTACTCCTGTTCCTGATTGGTGACCAAGCAATGTCCTTACTTATTACAATAATCTCAAGGTTAGTGTCATTACCATCTTTATAGAAAATTTGATTCCTTATTATACAACAGAAAATTAGTAAAAGGAAGAAAAATAATAATTTAACCAAATTAAATTGCTGTCCTAAGATTTTAAGCATCAATCTTCTTATCTTTTTTTTTTTTTTTTTTATAATCGTAAGGACAGTTTTACTTCATCTATATGGAAAATTTGATTCCTTAATTATAAAAACTTATTAAGAGGAGAAAAATAAATAATTTGGGCACTGATTATTTAAAAAATATTTCTTCTATTATACATAAGGTAAAATGTTTGTCATTTTAAATGACATAACTTATGTCATTTCACTCTCACAAAGAGGCGGGATCCACATCTTTATTTTTTTGTTCACTCTTTCCTTCTTATCCATCTCTTTCTCTCACTTAAAATAATACAACTTTACATCTTTTAAAAGATCACACACTTTTTCCTTATACATATCTTTTTTTTTTTTTATATATATATATATATTTTTGGAATACTCTGTTATACACATCTTAATAAATTATACCTTTCCCTATAAGGATGCACTTGATTCTTAGAGCGTTGGAAAGATGACAAGAGATTCATAAATCTTCTGTTGATTATTTGTCCTAATTTGGTTGTTTTCAATTAGGAGATTTTGCAACAATCGACAAATACATAAATGAATCAGATTATGTGATACATACCATAACAAATAAGCGTTTAGGAAAAAGTAAGTGATCTTATGAGATTTATTGTGAAATTCCATAAATCGTTAATGCCTTTATTTTTGTAATTCAAATTAATAAATTCATTAAGTTTTCATTTAAAACCAAATAAAAATGATACACTAGTTAATTAGGTATTATTACTTATATACAGCTCCATAAATATTGATACTCAATCTTTATGAAAAAGATACTAGGTATCAGCCATGATTACTTTTGCAATTTGGTGTAATTATCAAATTAATCAACAATCCCCGAATCGTTTAACTTGTATATCTGTTCCATGCACCGCACGGAGTAAGGTGATGGATTTTTTTTTCTTCTTCTAAAAAATGACATAACTTATATCCTTTCACTTTCACAAAGAAGTGGAACTCACACCTTTATTTTTTATTTTATCAACTCTCTCTTCTCCTTTATTTTTTTTTTCTCTTTCTTAAAATGACATAATTTTAACCCCCAAGGGTAGCTCAGTTGGCAGCTGAGCTCTCAAGGGATTGTTTGGTGCAGGGATCAAACCCTGCTTCAAGCAGTTTCTTGGAAAATCTTTGGGGGCCAGAGGATAAGCCAAAAATCTTCGGTTGTGCACCACCCTCATAATGAGGGGATAGCCCAAACGGGTCGTACGGTGCCCGGAGAAGATTGAATGGGGATACCTCCTGACAATGTACAAAAAAAAATGACATAATTTTATATCCTTTAAAATGACATATATATATATATATATATATATATATATATTTATAGATATTATCCATCCATTCATGAATTACTCTATTAATCCGATTCGAGTTAGGTAAGATCAAATGATATAATTACATTCATAATAACTTAAACTCAAGATCGCTAATTAAGCTAGAAGAATATAAACTGATCCACGTTCTTGATTATTATTAATCCCGGTGTCGATCCTTCCTAATAATACAAGCAAAGTGGGGTCAACCCACTATAAAATCCACCAATCCATGCATACCCAATACAATAGACAATCTGATTCTCCGGATCCCATTGAAGAAAAGGATTTGATACCTTTTTGTGCTGGCTATAGAGTCATCCATCTACCATCATCAAGAACCCTTAAAGAAGCTTCCTCATTTTTCCTCCTCCTTCAAACCCAAAACCAAACGCTTTTAATTAACCCTACACAAACACACCACAAAGCTCAAAGTGCACAATACCCATTAACATTGATCACCGATTCAACAATATGGGAAACTGTGGGTTCAAAGGGTTTCCTCTGCAAGAAGACATGATGGTGAAGGTGGTGACCTCAAACGGTGGCATCATGGAGCTTTACACTCCCATAACCGCTGAGTACATAACTAACGAGTTCCCTGGAAACGGAATCTTCCAAAGCCGCCATGACTCATTGCCACTCGCCAAAAACGATGAGCTTCATGGCGGTGAAATCTACTACCTCCTCCCTCTCAACCCTTCTTCTTCTTCTTCTGGCAAGGACACAACCAAAAACGTAGATGACACCGTAGAAACCTTAACACCGTACCGTATGTCTACGTGCGACAAGAATAACAAGAACAACAGTAACAACAACAACAGCATGTGGTCGGAACCTGAAGTGTTTCCGAGGTACAACAATAGCGGAGTGTGGAAGGTCAAGTTGGTGATAAGCCCCCAGAAGCTGTCGGAGATTTTGTCTCAGGAATCGAACACGGAGGCGTTGATAGAGAGTGTGAGGACGGTGGCGAAGTGCGGCAAAGGGGTTCCGTCGTCGGTGGCGAACTCTGACCAATGGAGTGTGTCCAGCAGTTGGAAGGGTTCTCTGTCAGAGAAAATGAGTTTAGATATTTAATTTCCCTTTTTTATTATTGTTTAATGACCCTGATTATATTTATATATATTGTGTTCTTCATTTGTTTGTCTAGATGTTTATACTTTATAAGTTAGTTTTCTTTTCTTCTTCTGTTTCATTTTAGTTATCGTGTAGTGGTCGGGATTAAAAAACCATCTATGCCCGGGTTTTCTGATTTATTTTATGGAAAATAAATTGTCTATTCAACACATAAAAAAAGGGCGAAATTCATTTTTTTTTCTCTTCTCCTCAATGAATTCAACTCACTTTTGCGTATGTTGCACGTCTCACACAATATAATAAACATATTCTTCTCATTTTATCTCCTGGATCAAAATAAAGGGTCACAAGACTCACAACACAAGCAAAGGAATTATGGAGATTGTAATTTGGATTTAAAATTAATTGGGAGTGTACATGTGCCCATCATATTTTGTATTTGTACAATTTGAAACAAAAATTTATATAATAATGTAATTCCCCATAATTCCGTAAGTCGATCTTAGTCCGTCGAAACAAATTACGAGGCTAGAAATACTTTTTTTAGTAAGAAATTTTACTTTTTTACAATTTTTTGTTTGGGTAGGAGACTAACACTATTTGATCACCCTTCTGATTTGAGCATTTTTGGATTAGTATTATTCAGAACGGTTACCTTAAAAATACTAGTTTGATGGTCAAGATCATCTTGTATTGTGATTGATGGTATATAGTGTTTCATTGACACAAAGAGGGGTGTGTACTTAGAGAGACTATGATTCTTAAGTTGGTATCAAATTAGAGACATAGATTTCACCAAAAAAAAAAAAAATCAGAGACATAGAAATAAAAATTCAATACTTATAGCATAATTAAATGAGAATAATGTATTGCTGTAATTGTGGGATCATATAATATCTTCTAGCAGATATTATTTGATATGAATGAATAACCATGAGCAGTTACACATGGAGAGATTGATGTAGAATCCAAAGAATTGGGTTAGATATCTGCCCACAAGTTTTTAGGATGGAAAAATATTTCTACAGCCACATTATATAAGATTATCTACAGCTATTCCTTTTTAACTAAGTATAACAGGTCATACTTAGTTATAACAATGAAACTGTTCTTTTTTTTTTCTTTCCTTACACTTTGGCTGACGTGACGGAGAAAGAAAATGAAATTTTAATGTATGACCGGTCATACTTAGTTAAGATGGGATAGGTGTAGACAATCTTATCTAAAGTGGTTGCATGTATTTAAATAAGCTTAAGATATTTCATTAATGTGATGAGGATTTTCATTAATAAGCCAAATGACAAATGAACCATTATAAATTTGTTAATATCATATCTCAACCCAAAATCTTAAAATATTAAGTGGATTCTCATAAATCTCCCCTTAAGTTGAGTCTTAACATTTGTTTGCTCCCTATTGCATTACATTTCAACTAAAAACCTCAAATAGCCTAAAAAAAAAACTTAAAGCATTTCATGAGTCATTCGATTTCTATATCCTTATTTATTATTTAATACATTTATAATCAATGTGATATATTACAACCCACATTTAAATTCCTGTTAAAATGAGTATGGACTTACATACAATTATCATGGAAGAAAAAATGTTGAATGTAGAGATTTTTTGTGATTTAAAATCTCATAATTCAAATTAATCATTGATTATACCAAATTGTTCATATAAAAACTCTATATGAAGTTTTTTTTGTACATACCATAGGGTAAATTATACATTATTCTACTTACAATATTTTTTTTTCTTTTTAACATTACTGTATACCATTTGTTAAGTTCACGAAGTTAAACTGTAAGAATTTATGACAAATTTTTTTTTTTTAAGTTACTTATATTTGGAAAGAGTTTCCTGCATTGCAATCTTCATGTCTTAATGGGCTTAATGGAGCACCCAATCCTTGGCCGGAGTGCTAAATCTTACACCATGTCCATATCCAATTCAGGTTAGCTGGGCTCATGAAAGCTAAAAGCGTGGCCCATTTGCTTATTTCATCAAGTCTTATTATTGTTAGTGATCTTATGATAATTATGCAGAAAATGACCACGCTAGTGGAGTGTTCAGACGAAAATAATTATATCTTGAAATCAGGATTAAATAAACATATACGTATAAAAGTAAAATAAATTGTGGCTGACATCAATATTATCTTAACTCTGAAGTGGATACTTGCAAAAAGTAGTGGTCACTGAGTACAGCTTAATTGTAAATACGCCCAAGGAACCAACGACTAGAAAGAAATGTACAAAATTACAAAGGGTAAAGTGTGTGTCATTTTAAAGAATGTAAAGTTGTGTTATTTTAAGAGAGAAAAAGAGATAGATAAAGGAGAAGAGAGTTGAAAAAAAAAATAAAGATGTGGGTCCCACATCTTCGTGAGAGTGAAATGATATAAGTTATATCATTTAACAGGATAAACAATTTTCCCAATTACACATGGTGTATCCAAAAAAGAGAAAATTGCAAAAATGGACTTTACACTTACGAATTAAGATCTACTATTCTTGTCGCAAAGATTTTTCAATATTCATTAAAATTAAAAGGGGAAGGATATTGTAACAATCAAGTTATAGTATTACCATGTTACTAGCAATCAATCTCATCGTTAGATTGATTATGTTAATCCAATGGTTATATTTATTTTCATCTTTGTATGATTATGATTCCTCATATTTAAAGTGAAAACATTAAAGGATTTTATATTTCTCATTTAACATGAGAATTCAAACTTTCCTACACACCCTTCGATTTTCGTGCTGACATGAGTCCTACATCTAATTTTTTCTAACACATGAGTCCCACATGCTTTTTATCTCTACAACATGATAGGAAATCATAACCATATAAAGGTGAAAATAAATATAAAGTATTAAATTTGGGAAATCATGATCATACAAAGATATAAATAAATATAACCGTCGGATCAACATAATCGATTTAATGGTGAGATTGGTTGGTAATAATTTGGTAGTAACACAATTTAGTTGTTAGAATATCCTTTCCAACTTAAAATGCTAAATTCAACTTCTCTCGAACCTCATCCTGACGTTGTTAGGGGAAAAAAATAAAAAAATCTCATCCTTACTTTTCCAAAAGCTTTTTTATTTGGACCATTAATCCACAACTAAAAAGAAAAGAAATACAAGAGGGGTGAATGGAATGAACTGCACATGCAGTTGTGATCTAAATGATGTTAAAGCGAGATTCTTCCACGGGCGACTTTAACTTGTTAGAGGGGTGAGGGAGTAGATGTTTTTCATTAAAGTTGGAGTAGATAAACGTAATAGTCACAAGTGAGGCAATATTATATCTATGAAATTGCAAGCAAGCTAAGGATTAAGGGGGAAATGTATGGGCTCGACTATGGTTGATGAATGCTGATTTTTAGTAGATTTTTTGTTAATATATTGGGAGTCGAGCACTTACTATATCCACCCCTCTTACGACTAAGCTAGTCCTAGTGACTCACTAGAATTTTATTGAGGAGAGTAATGGAGATAAAAATGCCTCCTCTAATTAAGGAGTGAGTGATTTTATAACATGGAGAATCCTAGCGTAGAATGCCATAATTATTTTTCAGCCTTGTGAGCCCTATTGAGGTGTAGGGATGCGTGACTTCTTTATGTGTATTTAGGAGTTGGAAATTATTTGCATGGTTCTTCTTTTACCTAATTTATCTCTGGAACATGTTCTATATGTTCCCGATTCTCCTTTTAACTTACTTTCTATTAGTCGTTTGACCAAATCCATTGACAGTATTATTTTCAAATGTTTATCTCTTCTCTCTCGGTATTCAACTTGGTATCAAGAGCCTAAGGAACGTTTAATATTTTTTTTTCGGTGAACCCACTGTTCATCATATTTTACAATTTTTTTTTTGAACGGTGGGTCTGTACCGTCAACCATCACCGTTCGGTGGAATTTTCAGGCATGCAGCCTACCGCCGTGATCATCTTGACAATGCGGTCACACCGGTACCTGCCGCTCCCTCAGACAACGTTCCACGCGCTCTCACGCGCGCGTGCAAGTTTCAACACCCTCATCCAACCGGCGGCACGTGGAGGCGCGTGTAGACTCCGTTCCGGCCGCGACTGGTTGAGATTTTTTATCTTGCTGAGACGATTCTGGATTCGGTCTTGTTTTTCTGGTTCGACATCTTTTTGCGTTGACGCCCAGATTCCTCTTCTACCGGTTAGTTCTGTGATCTGTTCTTTCTGATTTTTTTTTTAATTATAGACACTCCTCCTGTCTCCAATGTTTCTGTTTCTGGGACTACGGCTAGACAAAAGTCAGAGTTCCGTTGAGTGTGGATAAATTGGATGGGTCCAACTATGATACTTGGTCTTCCGATCTGCGACTTTGGTTGGATGGGCAGAATTATACATCTCATCTCACCACTAAGGCTGAATCTGTGGCGGAAACGGAGCGCACTCGGTGGAAAATGATTGATGCTCAGTTGTGTAGTCTCATTAAAGCTACTCTTCATCCGTCTATCAAGCAGATTTTTCGACCTGCTGTTACTTGTGAAGCTACTTGGAGTCAGGCAAAAGCACTGTACACCAATGATACCTAGAGACTCTATGGTGTGTGTCAGAAATTGATGACTACCTTTGCTACTCGGGACTTCAATTGTCCTATGACTGAATATTTGAGGAAGCTCAGAGTCTACTTCATGATCTTAATGAACTTCTGCCTCTCACTGGTGATGTTACTAAAGAACAGGAACAACGTAATACACTGTTTATGCTGTTCATTTTATATGGTTTGCCTAACCATTTGTCTGCCAATCGGGATCAAATTCTAGGATCTGCTACAGTTCCTACACTGGATTCCGTGATGTTTACCTTGCTTAGAATTCCCTCTAAGCCCTCTACGTCATCAAGACCTCTTATGATGCCTACAACCCCAGTGGATTCTGTTGACTCTTCCGCTCTTGCTGCTCATGGGTATGGTAGTGGACGTCGAGAAGATTTTGTTGACTCTTCCGCTCTTGCTACTCAAGGGTATGGCCGTGGACGTCGATTCTCTAAAGGAAAGTTGTTATACACTCATTGTCATTAGACCAATCATACTGTTGACCGCTGTTGGAAGCTTCATGGAAGGCCACCTCCACCTTCTCGAAATGCTCATGTTGCTCAGGCTATCTCTAGTACCTCTGCTCCAGAGCAACCTTACAGTACACCACCTCCAGCTGCTCTTATGAACGAATTTGTGACTTGGTGGTCTGAGAAACAGACATCAGGTCCTACTGCATCCATTGCTCCCACTGGTAATTCTTTTGTTGGCATCTCTCAGTTGCACTCTATTGGTCCTTGGACTCTAGATTCTGGGGCTTCTGATCACATTTCTGGTAATAAGTCCTTATTCACTTCCCTTTGCACTACTAGTTTTTCCCCACTATTACTATGGCCAATGGGTCTCTGGTCCAATCACGAGGGATTGACACGGTTCTTCTTTTACCTAATTTATCTATGGAACATGTTCTATATGTTCCCGATTCTCCTTTTAACTTACTTTCTATTAGTCGTTTGACCAAATCCATTAAGAGTATTATTTTCAAATGTTTCTCTCTTCTCTCTCGGTATTCAACAGAAATAATTATGCATAAAATGAAAAAATTGGCCTTTAGTAAACTAGTGAGTTAATCTTGCCAGACTATCCATATGGATGCCCAAATAGGGTCATCTGGTTGGTTCAAAATACCACTCAAATCGTTGATGTTAATAATTTAATTGGATTAGTTTTGTAATTGAATGTATTACCTAGGTAGGGTGCAATGCAACTTTGGGATAGTCGATCCTTTAATTTATGGAAAAATACTTCTGCATTTAATTCAGAAAAGTTATCTGCAGTACACTATGTATCATGGGTAGTACATAATGGAATTTTGAAATGAACTATTTCTTTGTTTAGATTTAAGTTACACTATATACTACCTGTAGTACAAAATGTACTGTAGATAATTTTTTTGTATTAACTGCAGAAAAATTAAACCCTTAATTTATTATATGGCTTTAATGTTTCTACGGCAAATGTGGATAAATTATCTATATTCACTCTCAAAATAATGTTATTTTGGGTTGGAAAATTAAAAATTATAAAGAGAAAGACTATTATAACCTTGAAATAAATTATAATTATAAAAATATCTTGATTTCTGCATCAAAACGACATTGTTTTGGGCTAAATGTAGATTACTTATGTACATTGACTGCAGAAAAATTGAACCTTTATTATATATATGGGGCAGGATCCTTTGACACCGGTGTCAAATTTGAAATTTGACACCTCATCTAAGAGCCGCCAGATCAAAAAAGATCAACGACTCTGATTTGTAAGCATGTGACACCATTGATCTTTTTTGATCTAACGGCTCTTAGATAAGGTGTCAAACTTAAAATTTGACACCGGTGTCAAAGGATCCTACCTCTATATATATATATATATATATATATATATATATATATAGTAAAATCATTTTTACAGCTGCTTTACATACAAGGATGACAGGTGTATAGTTATGATTCCCCATATTTAATGCTTTCATCTTTTGCATAATTATGATTTCTCACATTTAATGCTTTCACGTATATATATGGCAAGTATTTGACTGCCGCACGCATAACAGCTGTAGAAATGGAAATCCCTATATAAATATATATATATATATATATATACATATATATACATATATATAAGGTTCATTTTTCTACCGTCGTTATGATTCCCCAAATTTAATACTTATCTACATTGAGCCCAAAACGACGTCGTTTTGAGGAGGAAATCAAGATATTTTTGTAATTATAATAGTCTATTTCATTAAAAAAAATTATTTTTCAACCCAAAACGACGTCGTTTTGGGAGCGATTGTAGATAACTTATCTACATTCACTGGTGTAACAATAATAAATCTTAGTCATTAATCTCCGTACATCAAATAGCTGTAATTTTTTGGAAATTAATTATTAATTAAAGATATAAACCTATAAATTACGAATATTTGATCTAGGAATTAATATTAGCGGATAAGATTGAGTTTAATACTTAATAATTCTTACATTAATATAAGTTTATTTTGCCCATATATACAAATCAAGAGTGTGGAACCTGCCTGAAAGTTACAAGGCGCAATCCGGCATATGCTCTGCTTCATTTGCTTCACGCATGCATTTACATAACCTTTCAAGTCAATTCAGAGCGAGATATATTGCGACTGTGGATCCATGCTAGGAGTGGGGTTTCGATGTTGATTCCCTTTCTTTTATTTCAAACGTAACAGTGAAGTTTATTATAGTTATTATTACTTCTTTGGTGGAGGATAAATTATGGCTAGAAATAAAACTAACTTCAACATCAAACCCAATCCTCAGAAAATTGGATTAGCTCCAATTGAACTACAAATTCGGTGGCTTTCAGATTCAATATGATATATAAAAAATGGAAAATATAAGAATTATGTTGCAAAGAAGTCATGCAACAAAAAAAAATAACTATGTATGTATTATGGGTTGTACATAATTATCAGGGATATGGAAAAACTTTAATATTATAATTATACAGTACTCATAAAACATAGTTATAAGGGGTGTAAAAAAATAACTATCTACTACTCGTAGTATATAATTATTTTTTTTTTGCAGGACATCCGACGAACCCATAAAAAATTAGATATGTTTGGAAGTATTTTTTATTTTATTTTTTAGTAACGCTTTTTTATATATAATTTACCATAACAGTTTGTATACTTTGCAAGATGTTAGGTGTCAAACACACCTTGTTTTTAGATGCAAAGGTATAGTAAAAGTCATTGTAAATGGCGGGGTACATAACACATTTTGTCAAATGCAAAAGACTCTTGAGATTATATGATCGAGTATAATTTTGAATTAAAAATATATCATTTTCAGGTTTGAAGTGTTGAATTAAAGTTTTGATGGATCAATGAAGTTGAAAAGTCAAGAATCAAGCCAAAACTCAAGCAAAATCAAGAGTCCAAGAAGCCTCATCCTCGCTAACCTGCTCCCTTTAGCAAGCAAGCTAGCGAGCAGATCATGTTTCCTTGCAGGCATGCTCGCTTAAGCGAGCATCCCAGCAAAGCACGTTGCATTTCCTCGCAGGCTGGCTCGCTTGAGCGAGCATCCTAGCGAGTAGTCCATAAATTAAAAAAGCTCATGGACCGTCATGTTTTAAAAGGCGCACGACTAGGATTGTTTCTATTCATTCTTGGACGGCAAAAAAGAGGGGAGAGGCAAAGAAGCTTAGTTTTGAAGTGGAGGAGGCGGAAGAGCGATCAAAGCTTTGCCGTGAAGATCGAGTTTTAAGTTCTTGTTTTTCTTTTCTTTAATTTCTTATCGGTTTTCTTAGTTTCTTTGACTATGTCAGGCTAGGTTTCTTTGTAATTAGGGTTAGATGGAATCTCTGAATTCCTAGTGATTTTTATTTCTCTCTTGTGATTCAATATTCAATTCTATGTTATGTAAATGCAATTAATCTATTTTCCTACTCCTAGTTTTATTTATGAACTAATCACTTATATATAAACATTTTGCATGACAAGAGGGATGTTGGTGTAGGATTCTGATATAAGTAATTGTTAGCTTTTGTATGATCTAAGAATAGACTTATCAAATCTACGATGCATAATTATTGTTCTTAATGCTTGCCCTAAGAGAGATCACTAAGGGATTAAGATTTTGAATATGGTAAAGGATTGAATCACCAAAGAATTGAGGTTTAATTAATTATGAAAGAATTGTCAATAACTTTAATTGAGTGTTAGTTATAGTTAATAATAGATTCATTAGGATGAGATTTGGGAAATCAACACCCTAACTACACTTTTGCAAGTTTCATTTAGATGTGTTCTTGATTATTGTCCTTGGATCTTAATTTTGAAAATTAAAAATATTATTTTTAAAATTCTATTTTTACAATTTAAATCATATTCTCAAAAACCTTAAAAACAGATCAAACATTGGCCACGTAGATAAGTTAGTGCTTGGCACATCAATTCTCGTGAGAACAATAACCCACTCTTTACCACTTTATTACTTGTACGATTGACATACTTGCCGTGATTAGGGATGTGCATGGAGCGGTTCGGTTTGGTTATTGTCAAAAATCGAACCAAACCAGTTTTAAACGGTTTAGATTTTAAACCGAACCACTTTTTTTAATAAAAAAATCCGGTTTTTAATTTGCCCAAACCGGTTTAAAACTAGTTTTCAAACCGGTTTGTGGTTCATAACTGATTTTAATTCAAAACCGATTTTAAATCAAAACCGGTTATGAACCATAAACCGGTTATCAAGTTCAGAAACGGTTTTTAAACAAATTCAAAATTGGTTTTTGATGGATTATGCTATTTTTATAAGTAGTTGACCAACTATTTCTTGCAAGAATCTTCATTGTTTTGGATCTCTCCGGACGAAATGATTCTTATAGAAATTATTTCACATTATTTTGAGAGTGATTGGTAGAAGAACAGTTGAATTATTTTAAAATTATATAAAAAAATTGCTCTTCATTCTCTCAAGATTTACGTTACTAAGGCTTTGTTTGAGAGTTGATTTTTGGAGGGAAAAGAAGAGAAGGGGAGGGTTTTATTAATCCCTTCCCTTGTTTGCAAGTTTAAAAAATGGGGGAAGGGAATTGTGGATTTTTGCAAAATCCTCCAAAACTCTTCACACCCTTAAAATTAAAGTTCTCCCAATTTGGGGGGTTTAAGGAGAGAAATATTACAAATTACTTATATAACCTGAGTATTAAAATGTGAAAACTACATAAACATGAATCATATTTAAATGTGGCATTATTAGAAAAGTCTCAAATACCGACAGAATTTATCGACGAAAAATATTTCATCGAATATAGTGACGAAAATTTTGATGAAAATCACATGACGTTGAAAATAGAGACGAAACAAGAATTGGCCAAAATAACTGACATAAATTTTTTTCGGAAATAAATTCAGTCAAAATTCTTGATAGAATCTAAATTCCGTTGAAACTTTCAACGAAAATATTTCCGTCAAATTTTTTAAAGAAAAATTTTTCAATCAAAATTTTTTGACAGGAAACAATTATGTAAAAAAATTTGACGGAAAATATTTCTGTCAATTTTTTTTACGGAAAACATTTTCATCAAAATTTTCAACAGAACAGATTTTCAGCGAAAATTTTCGACAAAAAGTATTTCCGTAAAAATTTGTGATAAAAAATATTTTTGTATAAAATCCTGAAATGAAATTTTTTGTGTCAAAATTCTTTTTGAAATCTGAATTTCGTTAAAATATTTCCCTCAAAATATTTGACAAAAGACATATTCGTCGAAATTTTCGACGAAGAATATTTCCTTCAAAATTTATAACGAAAATTTTTTCTGTAAAAATCTTTGACGGAAAAAAAAATCGTCGAAATTCTTTACAGAATCTAAATTCCGTCAAAAGTTTTTGACAAAAATATTTTCATCATTCATTTTGACTGAAAAAACTTACGTTGAAATTTTCGACGAAACACATTTTCATCGAAAATTTTCGACAGAAAATATTTCTAGAAAAATTTTCAACAAAAAATATTTCTATCAAAATCTTCATTGGAATGAATTTCTGTCAGAAATTTTCAATGAAAAATACTTCTGTAAAAAAATTTGACAAAAAAAATGTTTGTAAAAATTTTAACAAAAGTTTTATCGGATAAAATTTCATCGGACAAGATTATTTATTTACTTGAACTGCTTAACTTTTTTTGCTAGTTTATTGTTTGAAAGTTTGAGTCAATTGACTAATATAATAGACATAATAAAAGATAATACTAACTTGTTCTTTAATTGTAGAGTAGTTTGGTTATGGATAACCAATTATTTTTATGGTTTGGTAAATAACCAGTTTATAAATAAAATGTAGTTTTATATGAAACCGATTTTTAAAAATAATCGGTTTTTAAGATGTGGAGCGGTTTGGTTATGGATCGGTTTGTTCTTTTGGACATTTTGAACAACCCTAGCTGTGATCTCAACACAAGATAAAAGACTTAAGAAGATAAGAATAGGACAAAGGATGCCGAGAGCGACGATGACTGAGTGAGTACAATAGCATTGGCGGACCTACTCATTTGCCAACATAAATTTGAAGGTACACTTTTTTTTTAGTAAAGAAAAGATACATTTTTAATTAATTAGGAATGTCACTCAGTGAGAAATTTTAGTGACTGTATTGTCAGAAATGCAAGCATATGTACTAAGAAAGAAACACATCTAATTTACTGCTTATGTTTCAGTGTTTTTTTTCTTCTGATAACATGTTTGAGTGTTTTTATATCATTAAGTTTATTACTATTTTCTTATATTAAGTTGAAGTTTTTTTTTCTTGTTTGGGGATTATATCCTTCATGTTATATGAACAAATTTTTTTGTCATGTTAAGAAAAAGACACGTTATATAATATTAAAGAAAGTGAGGGTACATTATATAATATTATAGAAAGTGAGATGGTACATTATTCAATGAATTGATTTTTTTTCTTAACAAGATAAAAAATTTGGTTCATGTATCATGAGGGATATAAATCCATTCTTGTTTATATTATTTTATTTTTTAATGCATTTAAAACTCTGTTTTTAAAAAAAAATTAGGGGCAGCCCCACCACTAAATGTGCAGATATAAATAAAATTTTCTGGGTCAGGCACTGTACAAGAGGAGCATATCAATGTTTGGTTTCACATTTGAGGGGGAGATTGTTGTGATTTTCATGTGTGATGAGTCTCACATTGGTTGTTAATGGGCTAAGTGAAGTGGATATAAGATAAGTGAGAGGACCCATGAACCTAATGGCTTAAGGATTTTGGTTGAGATATGATTTCGGATCCACTTGATATTTTGGTGTAGCCTTAGTCCATTGGTGGTGGTCCCCCTATGGACTTCCCCTGGACCCGCCTAACAATGGTATCAGAGCCGGGTTAGACTCGAGCTAGCCGATTGTTTGACAAAGAAGCGAGTTGAGTACTTTGGGCTTGAGTACTCGGTTGAGGAGATTTAAGTGTGATGGAGTCCAACCAACCAATGTGGGACTTATTACACTTGCATATTCCAACACTTAGTCCATTATCAACCAATGAGATAAGGCTACACCACCATATCAAGTGGGTCCGACACCATGTCTCAACTCAAAATCTTAAGGCATTGGGTTTATGAGTCCTATCACTTATATGGACTTCACTTAACCCATTACCAATCAATGTGAGACATCATCATGTTTGAAAAACCTAACAATCTCCTCTTCAAGTGTGAAACACAATATTGGTATGCTACCCCTCAACCGAATACCCAGGCCCAAAGTACTCAACTCACCTCCTAGCCAAACACCTAGCTAGCCCAAGACCAACCCAGCTCTGATACCACTATCAGGTGGGTCCAAGGGTAGCCCTTGGCTGGGGACTACCACCAATGGGCTAATGCTATACCACCATATAAAGTGGGTCTGACATCATGTCTTAATCCAAAACTTTAGTGTATTAGGTTCATGGGTCCTCTCACTCATTAGTTATTACACTTGAATATTCCAACATTTAGTCTATTATTAACCAACGTGAGATTCATCACGTTTGAAAAAGTGAAGTCTATTTACTCAATTTTTTTAAATTGGGTTGCACGCGTACCATCATACACACTATTTCATATATGAAATATATATATATATATATATATATATATATATATATCTAATATATATAGAGGTATGATCCTTTGACATTAGTGTCAAATTTCAAATTTGACACATCATCTGAGAGCCATTTGATCAAAAAAGATCAACGACTCTGATTTGTAAGCATCTGACACCATTGATATTTTTTGATTTAACAACTATCAAATGAGGTGTCAAATTTGAAATTTGACATTGATATCAAAGGATCCTACGTCATATATATATATATATATATATATATATATATATATATATATACGAAGAATTAAAGATTCAATCACTGGACTGTCTAGTGACTGAATTTTAACTATATTCTCTCGTGAGAACATAGTGCAAAAATATTACAATGGCGTTTTTCAAGTGTTCTCCCGGGAGAACATAGTTATAATTTCTATAACTGTGTTCTCGCAGGAAAATATAATGCATTGGACCGATTTTTGCATCCAGTCACTGTACACTCATCAAGCCCATATATATATATATATGGGTTTAGTGAGTGTACAGTGAATGGATGTAAGATTTGGTCCACTGCACTAAATTCTCCCGCGAGAACACAGTGCACTAAGTTCTCCCGCGAGAACACAGTGCACTAAACACCTGAGAACACCATTGCAATATATATATAACTAGTGTTTATCATCTATCATTTAACATGACCACAAAAAATTTCCTACACTCACAACATTTTGTGGGGCCCGCAGCAAAAAAAAACTCCGGCACGCAAAATGAATCTCTATAACATAACACAATCACTTTTCCTACAACATAACTCTTATAAAACTCATATAACTATGTTCTCCCGGGAGAACACCATTGTAATATTTAGTGCACTAAGTTCTCGCGGGAGAACTTAGTGCACTGGACGGTTCAGTGACTGAATTTTCATTTTTTTCATATATATATATATATATATATATATATATATATATATATATATATATATATATATATATATATATATAATTAAAAACATATTGAAAGTAAGGTGAAATTTACCAACCATTCAAGGATCAAGTTCTTAATCTGTGTTATATTCATTTCAGCATATGGATGGTGGTGTATGGCCATTTGGTCATTAAATTTTAAATATTATCAAAGCTTAGGGCCTTTTTAAAAATTTATGCGGGAAAGGAATCAAATATATTATTTCTCTGGACACTATACATAAATACATACATACATAAGGTGTGGTCCCTTGATGAATAAGTCTTGCAAACAAAGGTGTCCAAAATGGGACAAAAATTGTCCAAAGCATGGGGCATACGTAGCTCATTAATCAAATGGGGACTGAGGTCCCATATAAAGATACCTCATGGTCCACAAACTCTGCAAAATTGAGGGTGAAGAATATCTTGTTGGGGTAAGGTTAGGAATATATCTCTTGGTTCTCTATTTAAACTCCCAAGTTACAACATTGGTGCTCTATAGCCATAAACATTCAAAAAAATACCATTAAATCATGGCTACCCGTATTTGTGTCTCTCTGTGGTTCTCCTATATCACAGTCCTACAACTCGTTTCCACGTTGGCTCAATCTGATAACTATATCATCCACATGGACTTATCAGCCATGCCCAAAGCATTCTCAAATCAACATAGTTGGTACCTCTCAACTCTTTCATCTGCATTAGGAAATTCTAAAGTTACCACCACCAATAATCTTAACTCTATTCCTTCTAAGCTAGTCTATTCCTACACCAATGCCATGAATGGTTTCTGTGCAAACTTGTCACCTCTAGAGCTTGAAGCTCTCAAAACCAAAACGGGTTACATTTCCTCCATTATAGATTTGCCCGTGAAGCATGACACAACACACTCACCCCAATTCCTTGGCCTCAATCCCAATGCAGGGGCATGGCCTTCTTCTGATTTTGGCAAAGATGTAATCGTTGGTTTGGTGGACAGTGGACTTTGGCCAGAGAGTGAAAGCTTCAAAGATGAAGGGTTGACTAAAATA
>JAVKPL010005928.1:0-25626 GCA_032173675.1 Gastrolobium villosum | reverse complement strand
ATGTCTCATTTACTTGGTTCGGTTGGTGCTTGCTGTAGGTTGGGATTTCTTCAGGCGAGAAATCTTGAGCAGGTTCCAACCGGAAGCTCTAGATAATCCTTATAGGGCTCTGTATTCCCTAAAGCAGATGGGAACGATGGCGGAGTTCAGGTGTGAGTTTGAGAAGGTCATCGGAGCTTTGCGTTTCGAGGATGAGGAGCTTTTGAAGGGCGCGTGGATTAATGGCGTCCGGAGTAGTGTCCGCGAAGAGTTGATGATGACTCCTAACATCAGCTTGTCGGAGATGATGAAATACTCTCTGAAAATAGAGAAGAGGAATGACGCATTGAGGGACGAAGGCATGGGAACGGGAAGAGGATTTGGGCCGACTGGGTCAAGCAAGGGAAATCAGGCCCAACGAAATTGGGCTGGGCAATACACTAATAGAGGAAGTTGGAGCGGGTCGGGTTCTACTAACCAGCCCAATCCGGTTCGGGTTGGAGGCCAAGTCATCTCAAATGCCCTAAATCAACCAGCTAGGGCTTCAAACGACGATCAAACGCGGATGACGGCCACGAAAGGGGGATCTGGCACCGTCAATACACACGGTGGTACTGGACCCACACGGAGAGTCAAGGGAGTAACAATCGCCGCCTCTCGCCAGCTGAAGTCAGAGAAAGGCAAGCCAAGGGATTGTGTTTTTCCTGCAATGAACGGTGGAACCCACAACATAAGTGCCCGTTCAGGCATCTTCAAGTGATGATAGTCGAGGACGATGACATAAACCGGTGGAAGGGTTGACGATCCTAGAGGAAACAGATCCACAAGGAGGAGACGAAGACGTAACTCCTCAGCTCTCGATGCAATGTTTGTTGGGGCTCTCTTCAAGCCAAACACTCAAAGCATGGGGGGAGATTCGCGGGACAGGCGTCGTTGTGATGATTGACTGTGGGGCATTGAGCAACTTTATAGAGAGAGGAGTGGCTGAGCGGCTGAAGCTACCAGTTACAGAGACCCATACGTATAACGTAGAGGTGGGAGATGGCCACAAGATTTGTTGTCAGGGGGTGTGTAAAGAGGTGAGTCTTTCACTTCAAGGAGCAAAGATCACCCAAGATCTTTACATTTTCGATCTGGGAAGCGCGGATGTGGTGTTGGGCTTGGAATGGCTCACTCAGCTTGGGGATATAAGAGCCAACTTCAAGAACTTGGTTCTGAGATTCATGCAAGGAGAAAAAGAGGTAACAATCAAAGGAGATCCATCCTTGTTCTGCTCCGAAGCCTCCCTCAAATCTGTGGTTAAGGCGTTGCAAGACAACGGGCAGGGATTTTTTCTAAAGTCTGAAGAGGAAGAGGATCCAGAAGGTGATGAACCATGGGAAGAACTGGAAGACTTGTTGGTTTGGTTCGAAGATGTCTTCATGAAGAAAAAAGGGCTGCCACCAAAGAGGGATCATGACCATGCAATCAATCTGAAACCAGGGAGCACGGTGCCAAACATTCGGCCCTACAGGTACCCACATTATCAAAAGTCTGAAATAGAAAACTTAGTGGCTGAGTTGTTGGGGGATGGGTGGATTAGACACAGCAACAGCCCCTACTCCAGCCCCATGATCTTGGTAAAAAAAAAGATGGGAGCTGGAGGGTCTGTGTTGACTACAGAGCCCTGAATAAATTGATTGTGCCTGATAAGTTTCCCATCCCAGTCGTGGATGAGCTGTTAGATGAGTTGGGTGGTTCAACAATTTTTTCCAAGCTCGATCTGAAATCCGGGTTCCATCAGATCCGAATGAGGGAAGAGGATATACCAAAAACCGCGTTTAGAACACACCAAGGGCATTACGAATACTTAGTGATGCCCTTTGGGTTAACTAACGCACCTTCCTCCTTTCAGGCTCTTATGAATGACGTCCTTCGCCCATTCTTGAGGAAGTTCGCACTGGTATTTTTCGATGATATAATGGTTTACAGTAAGGGAAGAGCTGAACATCTGGAGCACCTATGTCTGATCTTCGAGGCCCTAAGGTCTAGTTCCTTGGTGTGCAATAGAAAGAAATGTAGCTTTGGAAAAAGTCAGATGGAGTACTTGGGCCATATTATCACAGGCCAAGGTGTCAGTGCAGATCCGAGCAAGGTTAAGGCTATGCGAGGATGGCCAACACCTAAAAATATAAAGGGGCTAAGAGGTTTCTTAGGCTTAACGGGATACTATAGGAGGTTTGTGCAAGATTATGGGAAAATTGCAAAACCGTTAAAGGAGTTGCTTAAAAAAGATGCTTTTAAATGGACTTCAGAAGCGGAGAAAACCTTTGAACTCTTAAAGGAGAAGATGAGTACCGTTCCCGTTCTAGTATTGCCCAATTTCTCTAAGTTATTTACGGTTGTCACGGATGCATCAGGAAAGGGAATCGGGGTTGTCGTTATGCAAGACAACAGGCCTATTGCTTTTCTGAGTCAGGGGTTCTCCCCACGAGCACAAGGGAAGTCAATCTATGAGAAGGAACTTATGGCCATAGTTTTTGCAGTACAGAAGTGGAAGCATTATTTGATGGGGAGACACTTTGTTATAAAATCTGACCAGAAGAGTTTGAAATTCTTGACGGATCAGAAGGTATTGAATGAGGAACAATAGAAATGGGCAGTCAAGCTAATTGGGTTCGATTTTGAGATTCAATACCATCCGGGCAAGGAGAATCACGTTGCTGACGCACTCTCTAGGCAAATGCAATTGTCTAGCATCACTAGATTGCAGTTGCCACTTTTGGAGGACTTAGAACTGGAATTACACAACGACAGTAAGATGCGGAGCATTATTCAAGCGTTGTTAATTGGCAGTGACGGTCCTCAAGGATTTAAGTTGCTTGAAGGCAAGTTGTACTACAATGAGAGGTTAGTTTTGCCTAAAAACTCTAAGTTCATCCCTGTTTTACTACATGAGTTCCACGATTCCAGTCTTGGAGGGCATTCTGGGTACTTTAGAACCTATAAAAGGTTGGGTGGATTGGTTTACTGGGAAGGGATGAAGGGCTGTGTCAAGGAGTATGTGGCTGCATGTATTATTTGTCAGCAAAATAAAGCACAAAATCTGTCCCCAGCAGGCTGTTGCAACCTTTACCTATTCCCGAAAAAGTGTGGACTGATATTTCCATGGATTTTGTGGGCGGGCTGCCTAAGTCTATGGGGTTCGATACCATATTGGTGGTTGTTGACCGACTCACGAAATATGCACACTTCCTGCCCCTTAAGCATCCATATACGGCCAAAGATGTTGCTGACTTGTTCATCAAGGAAGTAGTAAGACTTCATGGGTTCCCAACAACCATTGTTTCATATAGGGATCGAATTTTTATGAGCTCTTTTTGGACGGACCTATTCAAAAGTGCCGGAACTAAGTTGCACTACACCACGGCTTACCATCCACAAACTAACGGTCAAACGGAGGTAGTCAACCGGTGTTTAGAGGTGTACTTACGTTGTTTCTGTGGACCTAAGCCGAAGATGTGGCTTAAATGGGTTCCTTGGGCTGAGTTTTGGTACAACTCTACCTACAAGGATGCCACCGGTATGACACCTTTCAAGGCCCTCTATGGCCGAGATCCCCCACATCTGTTCAAAGGAGAAGGGTTTGCATCTGCCGTGGATGCCCTGTCCAATTCTTTGAATGCCAGAGACAATATTTTGCTTGAGCTGAAGCACAATTTGGTCCTAGCCCAGAATCGAATGGCTGTCCACGCCAATCAACATAGAAGGGACATCCAGTTCGTTCCCGGTGACTACGTCTATCTACGTCTCCAGCCTTATAGGCTTAAAACAATTGCAAGGCGTGTTAATGAGAAATTGAGTCCCCGGTATTATGGTCCCTATATTATCTTAGAAAAGATTGGAGCGGCTGCATATAAATTACAATTGCCCAGGGGTTGTCAAGTCCATCCGGTTTTCCACGTCTCCTTGCTCAAGAAGGCGGTCACTCTGGTTCCTAATGCACAACCCTTGCCTGAGATCCTTTCTGAGAATTGGGAATTGATTGTGGAACCTGAAAAGTTGATCCAATGGAGAAAATCCACCACCGGGGAGCTGCAGGTGCTGCTCAAGTGGCATCAGCTGCCCGAATTTGAAAATACGTGGGAGTCCTTTGCTGTCATAAATAGGCAGTTCCCTCACTTCCACCTTGAGGACAAGGTGCTTGCATTGGGGGCAGTATTGATACAACCCAGCCCAAACCTACTCAGGTTTATAAAAGAGACAAGCACAGGAGAAATTGGGCTTCAACTAATATGGATCAGGGCCCAATTGTCACTGCAGCAAGGGATGCAAGGGATGGTGACTCAGCAAAATCAGTTGCAACAAACCTTGTGCGTGTGACTCCACGTGAGGAAGAAGAGAATAAAGGGCATGCTGATGTGAGAGGAAGGATCATCTAGAATCAGAAAGAAATCAAGACCTTAGGAGAGAGTGGAGCCTCTCCAATTGTTCCACAACTATCTTTCTTTTCATGCAACTTTACTTTTCTGTTATTGTTGTTTCCTGTTGAAAATGGGAGCTGATTGCTTCTGTTGGACAATTTGCTTTGCTAATTGGTTCTGAAGCTGTAATAGAAGCTTGAATTTTCCCAGTCATAATACCAGAATTGACGTATTTCCTTTTTAGAGCTGTGTTTGATCTCTGATTTGAATTGATTATTTGTTGTTTGAATCTGGTCCGTAACAGAGTGCAATGCCTATTCGGCATTGGAGTCATTGAAAGCATTGGTTGATCTGTATCTGCATCAGGTTCTAATGATTGACAACATTGCCTCCAAAGGATGCTAATTCATGTCATCTAGCATATACAGCAAAGGAGTTCAGGATCATGCATATTGGCAACTGTGTTTGGTTGAATGTGTATAATTTAAATAGTTTGCATTCCAGCCTTGTATAATTATGTCTGAATATAGACCTTGCTTAATCAAGGCACTATCAATTCTTTGACATCTTACACAATGTATGAAGGGTGCATCATAACAAGTCATTGAATACAAGGAACAGTGATGTTGACACCATAGAGAAATCAGTTCAGTTTTATTACATTTGACTCTCATCTCTAAACACAGTTGTATGAAGCTGCTATTAATGAACACATATTTGTAGCACACGCAGAATTTTCATGTTCAGTTTTTAAGTCTCCGAACAATGCAATGCCAATTCACAATTCGAATAGAATCATTATTGAAGTCCATTAATTTTATTTGTGTGTTTCTGCCTCCTTCACGTGTTTCCAGATTGGATCATTTTCCTAATTTAACGCAGCAGTGCAAATTGTGTTATAAGAGAAAAATTGATCAAGTAATCCACAATAAAAACAAAAAAATTAACAATTTTTTAAAAAGTGTTCCAAATTCTTACAGGACAATCCAGAAAATGTAAATGCTGATCTGTGCCTCCTTAACAAGTTAAACACTGCCTGTTCCAAATTATATTGTAATCTAGAAAAAAAAAAGAATTTACAAGACAATGGTCATGCTCAAAAAAATAAAACACTGCCTGTTGCATAGCACTTCACATCACGAAACTCTTAAATTCGTACAACTGAGTCCAATGGTTTACATTAAAAGAAAAAACAAAAAAATATAGACCTGGTTCTGAGAACAAATATAATCTCGAAGAGTTATTTTTCTTCTCTTATTACAAATATAAACCTAGTTCTGAGAACCAATGAAAGTTTGGGATTTGACAACTCTGTTGTAGCATGCCACCGTCAAAAAGATTTAACATCAGACTTATTTTGTCTATTATAAGTGATTAAAACTCGAAGAAATTCAAATTTTTAGATGTTCAACGGCTATAAACGACTAATAACTCATTCGGCACCTATAAATACATATCATCATGGTTCTGAACATAAGAATCAACACAAGAAAACTTAGAATTAAAGAAATCTCATAATTGAAATTGGCTTGCTTTTACACATCCTTAAAAAAATCTCAACTAGTCTCTTATTTCTCAATCTTTTTCTATTCTTTCTTTTTTGTTTGAATGTAGAGAGGTGACTCTGCATCTATTTAACAAGAGTGAATTGCTGTAATTGTTGGAGAGATAATTGGAGTGACCCTAAGGACTTGGGTTAAGTGTAATCAAGGTATGATCATATAATTGTAAAATTACAGTTGTAAAAAGATTTCATCAAGCACCTCTTGGAAGCTTGATGACATTGAAAATGATCGACTTCAGTCTGGACGTAGCTCTCAAGTGGCTAGAGAGTGAACCAGGATATATAGCGGTGTGATTCTTCCTTACCTATATCTTTTGATTTCTGTCAATTGAATGTTGTTTTGATTCTTGATATATGTCATATTGAATTTGATTTAAGGTTTATGATCATTACTTTTTTGTTTTAATTCGTTCTTGCATGATTTCTAGAAAAGGGTGGGCATAAACATTAAAATTCTTCTATTTTCCCTTTCAAATTTGATCCGCTGTATATTGCCTCTGAATTGACGTTATTAAAATTGTTTTAATTCTATTTTGTGTTGGGAAATAGGTTTACAATCTGTTTGATTTTATTTTGGTTGATATACTTGTTAAAAGTCGCTTTTTGAAATTTTTTCTTGAATTAGAAGTAACACACAATTCATCCCCCTCTTATGTGATTGTTTAACCATATTTTCTTTTCACTTTTTGTATGGTGACCTCTTGGAAGAGGTTTATATGTCTCTTCCTCTTGGGTATCCTCAAGCACGGGCCTCTTTTCCACCTAATGTTGTTTGTAAGTTGCACAAATCCATATGTGGCCTTTGGCAGTCCTCAAGACAATGGTTTGCCAAGCTCTCCTCTACTTTGCTCGGGCTTGGTTTTGTCTAATTCCAGGTTGACAACTCTTTTTTCTCACGTATTATTTCTGGTTCTTTTCTTGCTATTTTTGTATATATGGATGACATCCTTGCTAGACTCTGAATTCAAACTTAAAAATTTGGGCACCTTCAAATAATTTTTGGGTATTGAGGTGGCAAGAAATGCCATTGGTATCTCCTTATGCCAACATAAGTTTGCTCTCTCCATCTTGGAAGATGATGGTTATCTTTGCTATAAATCGAAGTCCACTCCCATGGATCCAAACTTAAAGCTTTCTAGCTCTTTTGGTGCTTTTCTTGATGAATATTTTGTTTATAGACATTTGATTGGTAGATTACATTATCTTACCATCACCAGATATTTTTTTTATTGTGCATCATTTAAGTCAATTTTTGGCTGCACAGCCTGCACTTCACATTCCTCATCTCCAAGCTTTTTATTGGATTTTACAATACCTCAAAAGTTCCATTGGTCAAGGAATTTTTTTCCAGCCTCCTTTCCATTCAATTTAAAGCTTTGCAGATTAGGATTGGGCTTTTTATCCTAATAGTAGACGTTCCAGTACAGGTTTTTTCTATTTTTCTTGGTGATTCTTTAATTTCCTAAAAATTCAAGGGGCGGAATAATGTTTATTGTTTTTTTGTGGAGGCTAAATATAGGGCGATGACGAATGTTACCTGTGAATTGCTAGGGTTATTTTCTTTACTTCATGATCTTCCTATTTTCCATTCTTCTCATGCAAATCTATTTTTGAATATCAATATGCTCTATATATAGTTGCAAATTCGGCGTTTCACGAAAGAACAAAACATATTGATATTGATTGGCACATTGTTAGAGAGCAAAGTGCAAATGGTATTCTGAAGACCTTCCATGTTTCTTCCTCACATCAGTTGGCTGACCTACTCAGCAAACCATTATTTCCGGTATAATTTTGCACACTTCTTAGCAAGATGTGTGTTCATAATCTAGACAGTCTATCTTGAGGGGGACTATTAGATCATCTCCATTAATCATTCTTTATATTTGTTCTTTTTAATATGTATAGTTTGTTACCTTGTATTCCTTTTGATACTCTGTTATAACAGAATTTGATATAGGTGAGATGGAAAACTGATTGTTCCATTCCCCTTTTAAATATTCCTTTCCATCAACTGTCAAAGTAGTGAACTCAACAAATTGAATCCTTTTTTTCTCTTCTCTGCGTGTGATCTTGGACTCTACTAGTATTTGAATTTGGACCATTATGACATTGTCCTCCAACAACTACCATATCAACCATGAATGCTGGTGTTTCCACACTTAATTTTATATTTTGTTGGGCACAATTGACATTTGTGGAGCTACCATGTTCAACGGATAAATCTTTGGTACAACTGTTGTACCCAAGTGGGTACAACTTTTTTCCACTTTTGGAAAAAAATGCAACATAGCGGGAAAAATAAATTTGATAAAATTTGAAAAGTGTTAAATTTTTTTCTAAAAATGGAAAAAAGTTTGTACCCACTTGGGTACAACAGCTGTACCAAAGATTTATCCTTGTGTAAGGAATTTATTTCACTCATGTAAAATGAGATAAATATAACCCGTTAATTTAAGGCTATAATAATAATAATAATTGTTAGCATAAAATAACAAAACACAAGTAGTATAAGGAAAAAAAAGCATAAGAGTATATGATGCTACGTTGAACATGGATAAATCTTTGGTACAGCTGTTGTACCCAAGTGGGTACAAACTTTTTTCCATTTTTAGAGGGGTGGGTCCCACCTTTTTTTTCTCTCTTCTCATATCTGTGGGTCTCATTTATAATTTTATTTTTACAACATAAGGTAACTATTTTCCTACAACATAAACAAAGTATTTCCCTATATTTACAATCTGAAACCTGAACAAAACACGCTAAATTAAGAGTTATAAATATAATTTTGTACATTATTTTGAGTCTTATTTGCTTTTTCTAGTCCTTTAATTATTTTTTACTGGATTAAGCTATTGATCTAGGCTTAAACAAGTGATATTTTTTAAAATATAATTTTCTTATATTTTGTTAGAGATGGCAATATTCAACAAAATCACATGACATGACATAATCACAAAATGAAAAATTCGTATTCAGATTGAACCGTTTTCAAATTCATGTTATGTTCGCGTTGACAAAAGTTGACCGGAAAAAAATTATGTCGTATAGCGTGTCAACCGAACCCGATATTGATCCATATTAATTTTCTTATTCGTTATTCACATCGTATTATGTTGAAAACAGATTATCCGTATCTTATCATGTCGTGTTGAGCCCACATAATAAGTAATACAATTTGGTATTAAAGTATTAGTCTTGTCTTGTCAACCCGCATAACAAGCAATATACTATGAATTTTCGTGTCGTATTGTGTCAACTTGTAAAATGAGCGGGTCATATTTGTGTCGAAGATTTTAATCCAAATTTTTTATCGAAACAATTGATTTTATATAATTTTTTTAAAATTATTATTAAAAAGAAGTTAATTTATAGTCCAACACATTTTTTTGTTGTTGAACAAATGCATGTTGGACAACCCGCCCGTCAAACGAAGCAGGGAGAGTTAAGTTTTACATTTCACTCTCAAAAGCGGGATGAGACAGACTGATTTATTTTTTGACGAGTTGATAACAAGATGAGACGGGTTAGTGGGTTAGTATAAAAGATTATGACTAGTGGGCCAATCCATCCCGTCCCTCAAACGGGATGGAACTGTCCAAAATTTGTAATCCACTCTCAAAAGTGAGACAAGATGAACTGATTTAATTTGTTTTTTAAAAAACGGGCTACTCACTTTGTCACCTCTAAATCTCTGCATATGTCTTCTCCATCGCCATCAGCTGGATTTGAACCGCTACTTGCCACTTCAGCTCCCACATCAGCACTGCCGGATCTCACACATTGATATGCAAAAGTGATTTGAGAAAAGTGACTCAGGAGGCGTTTGGCTGATGGATTCTGAGGAGATGCATAGACATTTGAGAAGTGGGATTAGTCAATGCCCGTGTTTGGTTGAAACGTTTTGAAGGTATCCCCACCCAAATCATTTCCCCACCTTAACAAGTTGTCTTTCTGATCCAAAAATCCGGCGAAATTTTCCTATTTGCGATGTGGTATTGCATGTTATCTATGTAAATCATCACAATGGGCAAGATGCAGATGACGAGCATACCCACCTGTTGCATATAATTGTTAACATTTTTGAAAGTTTGAGGTTTGATAAACTTTTGCTGCTATTCTCGGCACTAATATCAATCATATTTTTTTGATTGTCATGTTTTTTGATATTTTGTTCCTAACAGTGGGGATTATGGTGTGAACATTACCCGAATGTTATCAACTATGCAGTATATAGCATAGTTTGTTTCTGAGTGTATTTCAATGCCAAACTTAGATGTTGATCAGAACGATCAAACTTAGATACCAGTTGGATTTGGATTTTGGTTCGTATCAGTTTTCAGTTTGGTTTAATTATTTGTTGGGACACTATGATTATTGTTAAAACTTGATCTGAGACATTTAATTAATCCCACTACCTTATGTGTGTGGGGAACAAAAGTTGTCAAACAGTTCATTCAAGAACAAAACTGATGAATACTTTGATTGGAAAAGGGAAGCCACAGGAAGCTCAGGCCATCTTCAACAATTTGACTGAAGAAGGACATAGGCCCACTCTGGGTTCCAATACAAAGAGGCACAATCGACAAAATGTTGAAGCCTTTGCTGGGTTCGGTTTTGTTCCTGCAGTTGCAGTCCCCATGCAAGTGTTCTAAAGTTGTTCAATTCAGTGACTCATGGGGTAATGGAAAGTTCAATCTTCAAATCCATGTAAGTTTTGAGTAATAGCATTGGGTATATATGCTGATTTATGCATCTGCAACAATATCATTGTTGCAATCTGTTTTGGTTGATATGAACAATAATCTCATTGCAAACCTATATCGTTGTTGGATACTATTATTCATGAATTGGAATGCAGTCATTTTTCCATACAGTGATCATGTCCAGTATTTAGTGAAGAATATGGATTGTCATTAACTGATGTCCTTTCTCTGGTTTGACAGTGTTTTATTGATGATACAAAGGCTACACAGGAGTGCAATGCCTATTCGGCATTGGAGTCATTGAAAGCATTGGTTTATCTGTATCTGCATCAGGTTCTAATGATTGACAGCATTGCCTCCAAAGGATGCTGATTCATGTCATCTAGCATATACAGCAAAGGAGTTCACGATCATGCATATTGGCAACTGTGTTTGGTTGAATGTGTATAATTTAAATAGTTTGCATTCCAGCCTTGTATAATTATGTCTGAATATAGACCTTGCTTAATCAAGGCACTCTCAATTCTTTGACATCTTACACAATGTATGAAGGGTGCATCATAACAAGTCATTGAATACAAGGAAAAGTGATGTTGACACCATAGAGAAATCAGTTCAGTTTTATTACATTTGACTCTCATCTCTAAATACAGTTGTATGAAGCTGCTATTAATGAACACGTATTTGTAGCACATGCAGAATTTTCATGTTCAGTTTTTAAGTCTCCGAACAATGCAATGCCAATTCACAATTCGAATAGAATCATTATTGAAGTCCATTAATTTTATTTGTGTGTTTCTGCCTCCTTCACGTGTTTCCAGATTGGATCATTTTCCTAATTTAACGCAGTAGTGCAAATTGTGTTATAAGAAAAAAATTGATCAAGTAATCCACAATAAAAAAAAAATTAACGAGTTTTTAAAAAGTGTTCCAAATTCTTACAGGACAATCCAGAAAATGTAAATGCTGATCTGTGCCTCCTTAACAAGTTAAACACTGCCTGTTCCAAATTATATTGTAATCCAGAAAAAAAAAAAGAAGAATTTACAAGACAATGGTCATGCTCAAAAAAATAAAACACTGCCTGCTGCATAGCACTTCACATCACGAAACTCTTAAATTCGTACAACTGAGTCCAATGGTTTACATTAAAGGAAAAAACAAAAAAAAATATAAACCTGGTTCTGAGAACAAATATAATCTCGAAGAGTTATTTTTCTTCTCTTATTACAAATATAAACCTGGTTCTGAGAACCAATGAACGTTTGGGATTTGACAACTCTGTTGTAGCATGCCACCGTCAAAAAGATTTAACATCAGGGTTATTCGTAATATCAATTTGTTTTTCCATCTATATCTTACCTTCAATCAAACATAGATTTCAAAAAAATTACCTAATTTTCCTGTAAAATTTTTCCCTGCTAAACAATGTTTTTTTATATTTTCCTACCTATCTCACTTTCTAACTATTTCCATATCAATTACATTTTTCTAATATTCAAAAAATTTCTGCTCAACCAAACTCCCCTCAAAGAGAAAAGTGACTTCGCTTTCTATTTGAGAAAAACCACTACGGACAAAGTTAAAAAAGAAGCAAAAATTGATACCGCACATCAGCAACTTAAGAAGAAAAAGTCAGAAAGCACGGCGAGAAAACGATTATCAAGAAACCTTAAAACCCGACTTATGAAGAAAGCCCAGAAGCACAAGAAGAAAACAATTATCAAGAATGCTATCCAATCGAGTTGCTTGGCATGGATCAATGCCCAGGAGTCGTTGATCAAATTAAATTGGATGGTTGTGATGCGTAGTGCCTTGAGCAACTTTTACTATTAAAAATTTTAAGGCTCTATTAATCTCCATATCAATGGGAGGTAAGATATCTTCTACCACTCCAATAATCATTTGATGAGACCCATATAATTATAAAAAAATAAAATAAAGCACACGAAACGATGTGTCAGCTGAAAAATAAACATATCTTCTGTGGCGGCTGAAGATTAATTTTTCCCAAATTTTAAACTTTTTATAGAGGCTTGAAAATGTCAGAGTTGGAATTTGTCCCCATTAAGCGAGTGGAGAGAGGAATTGTCAGCGGTCTACTATCACTGTATTACATTAAAATATATCACAACCTAATATTCCACTCACTCACCTAACTCAGGGGTTTTTTTAATATAGACCGATACACAGTTCTTAGGGTGCACCTTTTCTAAAAAAGGAAAATAAAATTTCATTTAAATCCCTCTCTTATATTCAAATCCCCTCTCACTCTTTTTTTTCATTCCATTTTTAGTGAAAGACTATGAAGTGCAGGCCCAGACTAAATGAGCTCCGTCAAACTCAGCGTCCTATTTCTACACGCAACACGCAAACACAAAACAGAGCAAAAAGCACAGAAAAGTCTATAGCAAAAACCAGCCAACAATGGCACCAGCAAAAACTCTCACTTACCTGTCTCAGGAGAAGACCCTCGAGTCTAGCTTCGTTAGGGACGAAGACGAGCGCCCAAAAGTTGCTTACAATCAATTCAGCAACGAGATCCCTATAATTTCACTCGCTGGAATCGACGAGGTCGATGGCCGCAGAGAAGAGATTTGCAACAGGATCGTCGAGGCTTGCGAGGATTGGGGTATCTTCCAAGTTGTTGATCATGGTGTCGACACTAAACTCATATCTGAAATGACCCGTTTGGCCCAAGAGTTCTTCGCTTTTCCCCCAGAAGAGAAGCTTCGCTTTGACATGTCCGGTGGCAAAAAGGGTGGCTTCATAGTCTCCAGCCATCTCCAAGTAACACTTTTCCCCCAAATTACACATTATTATTAACAATTACCCATAATGGGTAAATTGAATGGTAGTTAAAATGTTGAATATGTAGAAAATGGTATTTTGTATACTCAATTCTAGTTTAAAAATATGCTTTGTGGGTTCACTACAAGAAATATGATTATTTGTGACAAAAATTTAGTGACGAATATACAATTGGTCACTAATAATATATTATTTGTGACCAAATTTTATTTTGTCACTTTAATTATTTTTAATTGTGACGAAATGATAAATTATCACTATAATTTCATTAATAGTGACAAATATATATTTATCACAAATAATTTGTCACTAATAATATATTTTTTGTGACCAAATTTCGTTTTGTCACTATAATTATTTTTAATTGTGACAAAATGATAAATTATCACTATAATTTCATTAATAGTGACAAATATATATTTATCACAAATAATTTGTTACTAATTGTGACCAAATTTCATTTTGTCACTATAATTTCATTAATAGTGATAAATATATATTTATCACAAATAATTCAATACTAATATAAATTATTAATTAAAAAATTATTTTCAACAAATAATTTCGTATCATTGATTTAAATTTTTTAAGATGTAAAAAAGTAATAGTAACAAAATATAATTATTTTTTTTACTTTAAAAATATAAATTATTTAGGTATTTTAATTTATTTTATTTAAAATTGTTACTTTAAAATGTTTTAATAATTTAAAATAAGAACTAAAAAAGAGATATGATATTTACTTATTCATCTCCAACACTATAAGATCAGGATCTCAAGAGGAGAAAGAAATGGTGAAAATTAGTTGAGATTTTGATATAATGATTTTGGAGATGATCATGTAAGATAGTTATAATACCTTATCCTATTAAAAACATATTAGTAACAAAAAAATTAATTTTTTTTTACATTATATCATATTAATGAAAATTAGAAAAAGTTACCAATTAAATTATATTAGTGATGATAAATTTTAACCAACAAAGATTTGAAGCATGTAGTGGTGGTGGCCGAAGGTGTGGTGACGATGCTGGTTAGTGGTGCGATGGTGGTATGTCGGGATGGTGGCATCAATAGTGACTAGTGGTAATTGTGGGGGCTGATTGATAGCGGTGCCGGTAATGATTGGTGCTTGGTGATTAGGGACGGCAGTGGCTGGTTTACGGTGGTAACTATGGCAGTGGTGGCTGTGGTGAGTAGTAACAGTGACTGATGGCTAGCAACAACACAACTAGTAGGTGGCAAGGACTAACCCTTATGTGTCCAACAAACTTCATACGAGAAAAACGTATGGCTACATTTGGGATGAGAGAAATGTGACATTTTATATCTTATTATATCTATTATTAACTCGAGTCCCTTCTAAGATAGTTTAGTAGTATGTTGTGAACATAATAAAATGAGCTAACAAGATAAGTTTATATATTTTATTGGTTCACTAATCAATCAATAAGTATAATTGTAATTTATTATTTATTCTTATAATTGCTGAAATCATTGAAAAAATTTATGATGTCACCACTAAAGATAAAATTATTGTTGCATTTAAAATGTATTGTGGCATTGTAATAATGTAAAATTAAATAAAAATCTTCAAATAAAACAACATGTGTTTGTGTCTCATAGTTTTCGTTGTATTCAATTTTCGTGGCATTTAATATAATCTTATGAAAATTGTTAAATAATGCAAACGTGATTTATAAAATAAAAAAGCATTGTATTTTGTCGTTAATAATTATTATTTTTGAAATTTTTCATCATTATTTTACTAACCATAAATAATTATGACATATTTGTAATATATATACAGATGTATGAACAAAAATGCAAAATTCATGGAAGTTTCTTTTTGGAGGGATTCACTTTTCAATGAAAAATCATATGTTTTTTTGGCGCCCCAATTTGAATTTGTTTTAGCAATTTAATTTTTTTTATTGCTTCTATCTTATCTCTTGCGGTTACAAAGTTTGTCTCTTCATAACTTTAAGGCTCCAAACTTCTGCTTCTGCCATCATCCCTGAGACTTCTAACTTCTACTTATAAAATTTGCGGTGTCATGAAGCTTTGCAAAATCTCTTCTCAGACGCAAGCATCTTTAGCATTTTCGAGATATTTCGATTTTGGGCCTACGTTAAGGACAATAATATGCAGGTTTCTTTCATTTTTTTCTCCATTTTCTTTGCTTTATTTTGATTTGTTTTTCAAAGTTTAATGTTCAGGTGTTTACTTCCTTATTTTATTTTCTTTTTCTTAAATTTTTTTTCTAAATAAGGATTTTTATCATCCCAATGCAAATCGAGTGCCCATCCCTTTGATGAAAATATAATTATTTTCCCAAAATTGTTAAAGTAAAGGGTGCAAAGAGAACATTAACCGAAAGAAAAAGGTGCAAAGAGAATTTATGTAAATATTGAATAAAACTTGGTCATAGTTCACATAAAATTATTTTTTTCATACCTTTTGATGGTTTCATGACTTCAACTCTCGTCTCTGTTTAGCTTATCGTCCACGTGCACATTTTTTTTTTTTTTTTTTAGTTTTTACATTTTGGAGCTGTAATTTTCTTATTTATAATTTAGTTCTTATTCATAATTGTTATCGAAGATAAAATATTTTATTTGGATTGTTATGTTTCTTTTTTTTTTGTTTTTGGTGGTCTTCTTTTTTATTTGAATTGTTTTTGGTCTTTTTTTTTTTTATTTAGATGTAAACTTTAAGTTTGATATTTAGACTAATGAGTAGTGGCCTTGGAAATGTGATAAGTGGATTATAAATGAGTGATCTCTATTTGTAATTTGAATGTTTCCCATGAAAAGCGTTAAGAAATTGGTCTAGTGGAGTTTTTGTTTTTCTTCTTTATCTCATTTGAGCATCCCCTATATTTGAAACTTTGAAGTACCTATCACACCCAACCAACAGTTTTTGGGAACAATGTAAGTTTATTCCTTATTTGAATTTTTTTCTAAGTATCTCTATTATGATATATTATTGTTAAGTTACTTTACTGAAAATTTATTAGTTAAAATTATTATTAATATTAATTATTTCATTTCTTTTGTCCATTTGCAGGATCAAAATTCTTGAAGTTGCAAGACATTGATTTTTTTTTTTAATTTATGTTTTATGAAATGTAGTCTTTGATTTATTTGTATTTAGAATTTGGAAGATTTGTTGGATATTTTCATATTTTAATTATTGCAATGAATTTGTAATGGATAATATATTTGTTGATGTTCGATTTGAATTAATTTAAGCTCATTTATTTTTAGATGGTATTTATTATAATTTATTTAAAAATAAAAAATATTATTACGATTATGATCTACAATTAAGGTAATTGCCACAATTCTAAATAATTTGTAATAATAAAAAGAATTGGGCACTATAAGAAATTTATTTTAGTGACGAGAAAATATATCACTATTTCTAAAATAATAGTGATAATTTATTTGTCACTATAACTATTATATTGTGACGATTAAATCATCACTGATGTTGCAAAAATCCGTGATGATTTATTTTCGTCATTATTGTTCATAAATGTTTGTGACATTTTTTTTGTCACAGTAAATGTATTTTTTAGTGTCGTATCAAAATATCGTAACTAATGTAATAGTGACGCTGGTATTAGTGACGAATGTTGAGGAAGTAAAATATTGTCACAAAAATATCTTTGTGACAATTTTTGCCGATTCACGTCAAGTTTTTGGCGCCGTTGCCGGGGAGTGTTTTCTTAAATCAATTAATCTTGATTTTAAAGATTAAATTGTTTTTATTTTTATTTTATTTTATTTTTGTTTTGAATCAGTGCTTTTCTAAGGAGAAGCGAACGAATTGCTCAAAAAGAGAAGGAAAGAAAAAGGGCACAGACAACTCCCATTCCAGTAGCTGAAACTCTAGAGATGGCTGCTCCTAATCAGAATGCTGATCCTAGGATGAACACCATCCTCACGCCTGTCTTCAACAGGCCCAATGCTGGAATTGTTCCACCAGAACTTGGGAACAATCAATGGGAGCTCAAGTCCAACATCATTCAGTTGGCCGAAAGAGAAAAGTATGGAGGAGAGGACAATGAAGATCCTCACAGATTCATTGACAGATTTTTACGAATCTGTGACTCTACAAAGCCTCCACATGTTTCTGATGATGCAATACGATTAAGACTTTTTCCTTTTTCTGTTAAGGGAAAAGCTCTTGATTGGATGGAAAGACAACCTGCGGATAGCATCATTTCTTGGGACAATTTATCTGAAAAATTCTTTGCAGAGTTCTTCCCCATGGAGAAATACAACAACATGGTGAATGATATCACCTCCTTCAAACAACAATTTGGAGAGACCATCTGCGCTTCTTGGAATAGATTCAAGGCCCTCATGAGAAAGGTTCCTCATTATAACCTATCTCAAGGGGACCAAGTGAGAATCTTCTTCAATGGTTGTTTACCAGAAACAAAATTGGTGATTAATACTGCAGCAGGCGGTTCTTTGGGTGATAAACTAGCTTCTGAGTCATATCATCTTATTGACAAGTTAGCTAAGAACGAGAATGAAACATCTATAAGGACCGGGAAAAGGGAAGCAGTGCCGATCAATGATAATAGTGCAATGTTGGCAGAACAAAAGTTGTTATCCCAACAAATGTCCAATCTGCATGCGAAGTTTGAAAGGATGCAACTTTCCAAGGTTCAAGCGAGTGCAGTTGTCCTTGATTGTGAGTATTGTCATGAAGATCATGATACCAATACTTGTCCTACATTGATGTCCTCAGATTCTACTCAACAATTTCAGGTAAATGGTATTTGGTATGATCAGCGCCCTAATCAAAATTTCTCAAGAAATCAAAATAATGCTGCTGGTGGTAATAATTACCAGAGGAAAAGTTATCAAGGTACTGGTTTAGATATGACATCAGACAACTATCTAAAACCACCACCTATTCCAAAAAAAGAGCCTTCTGACCTGGAGCGTTTAGTCGGAACATTAGCACAAAGTACTAACGCTTTCATGGAGGAAAGTAAGGCTAATCAAAGAAGTACCAATGCTTTCATTGAGGAGAGCAGAGCTGATTCCAGAAATACAAAAGCTTCAATCAAGAACCTGGAATATCAGATTGGTCAACTAGCCCAACAATTATCTGATAGAGCTCCAGGTACCTTTCCTAGTAACACTACTACTAACCCCAAGGAAGATTGTTTGGCATGCGATCAGCATATAAGGAATTGTAAGATAAAAAGAGGAAGAATGTTACTTAATCTGATGCAAGAAAAGGGCAAAATCACTGTTAATTTGTCAAATATCTTAATCTAAAGGTGTATACTGATTTTATGTTGATTTCATAGGAGAAATGCACAAATTAGAGCTGAAAAGGACAAAGTGAAACTAAAGGCCCACGCTACGAGCGTGGGAATGGCGCTTGCAGCATCAGAGGATCGCGCAACTATTGAATTCAGATTTTAAATTCGAAATTTGAATTCAATTTTATTTTAATTAAAAATTTCCGTTAAACGTTTCTGTAATAAATTCATACTTTAATATTTCCGTTATAACGTTTATGTAATAATTGTAAGGTTTCCGTTATACGTTTCGGAAGAAAATCAAACAGAAGATCCACGCTTCAAGCGTTCAAATCAACGCTTCAAGCGTAGGAAAGGACCTCCAGACAGTGAGTCTACGCTTCAAGCGTAGAACCCTACGCTTGAAGCGTAGAGAAGAAGAAAAAGGGCAGAAGCTCCACGCTTGGAGCGTGGATCCTGCGCTCCAAGCGTAGGGTTGAGATGGACAGCTGTCAGTTGCGAGAAAAGGAGGATTCTCAGGTTATAAAAAGGGCACAAAGCAACCCTAAGAAGACACTTCTCATTTTCTGAACAAGTCGGAGGTCATTCGGAGGCGGAAGCTCTGGAGAGATCTCTTCTTCTACCTTTCTGTAGTTCTTTTAGTTTATGTTTTCATTTGAATATTGGATTCTAGCCATGATAATGGTTGGCTAGAACCTCTTTGCTGTAGTTAGGGTCACGAACCCTTGTGAACCCCTGATACAATGGATTGAGTTTTATATGATATATTTATCTTTTGAATTTCGTTCTATTCTGATCGTATTGTTATTGTTATTATTAGATCCGATCAATCTAGTAAGTAATAATAAATCTGAGGATTAGGGCCAACAAGAGGGATCTGAGGTCTTTAATCCAGAAAGGGGATAGAACGACGGTATGAACATGATCTAGACATAGACATGATTCATATTGTAGATGTTTCAATTATCGATCTTTATGCTTGATCTCATATAGGGCACCTCAAGGAATTAGGGTTCTATATGAGATTAAAGGGTTAATTCCTCAAGGGATTGAGAATTAACTATTGATACCTTTATCTGATAATTATCTAATTTCACGATTTATATATTAATATTTAACTTAATCCATAGTAAAAGGTGGGGATCATTGGTGAGTGTTCTCTAACTGCAGCGCTTTTCTCACATATTTAAACCCTTATTTCATTTCTTTTTCAAAAAGAACCAAAAACAAGTCTTTTAATTTTACAAATCAAATTCCCACACAATCCTGACATTCGTGTCAAAAACATCTTTGAAGATTTAATCTTAAAAGGAAGAGTTTTAATTGATTTAGACACACTCTCTGTGGATACGAACTTTGACTTATCATTGTATTACTTGCGCGATTCGGTACACTTGCCGATTCACGTCAAGTTTTTGGCGCCGTTGCCGGGGAGTGTTTTTCTTAAATCAATTAATCTTGATTTTAAAGATTAAATTGTTTTTATTTTATTTTATTTTATTTTTGTTTTGAATCTGTGCTACTAATCTTTTCTCTGAAGTTGTATGCAAAGCAGTGCTTTTCTAAGGAGAAGCGAACGAATTGCTCAAAAAGAGAAGGAAAGAAAAAGGGCACAGACAATTCCCATTCCAGTAGCCGAAACCCTAGAGATGGCTGCCTTTAATCAGAATGTTGATCCTAGGATGAACACCATCCTCACGCCTATCTTCAACAGGCCCAATGCTGGAATTGTTCCACCAGAACTTGGGAACAATCAATGGGAGCTCAAGTCCAACATCATTCAGTTGGCCGAGAGAGAAAAGTATGGAGGAGAGGACAATGAAGATCCTCACAGATTCATTGACAGATTTTTACGAATCTGTGACTCTACAAAGCCTCCACATGTTTCTGATGATGCAATACGATTAAGACTTTTCCCTTTTTCTGTTAAGGGAAAAGCTCTTGATTGGGTGGAAAGACAACCTGCGGATAGCATCATCTCTTGGGAAAATTTATCTGAAAAATTCTTTGCAGAGTTCTTCCCCATGGAGAAATACAACAACATGGTGAATGATATCACCTCCTTCAAACAACAATTTGGAGAGACCATCTGCGCTTCTTGGAATAGATTCAAGGCCCTCATGAGAAAGGTTCCTCATTATAACCTATCTCAAGGGGACCAAGTGAGAATCTTCTTCAATGGTTGTTTACCAGAAACGAAATTGGTCATTAATACTGCAGCAGGCGGTTCTTTGGGTGATAAACTAGCTTCTGAGTCATATCATCTTATTGACAAGTTAGCTAAGAACGAGAATGAAACATCTATAAGGACAGGAAAAAGGGAAGCAGTGCCAATCAATGATAATAGTGCAATGCTGGCAGAACAAAAGTTGTTATCACAACAAATGTCCAATCTGCATGCGAAGTTTGAAAGGATGCAGCTTTCCAAGGTTCAAGCAAGTGCAGTTGTCCTTGATTGTGAATATTGTCATGAAGATCATGACACCAATACTTGTCCTACATTGATGTCCTCAGATTCTACTCAACAATTTCAGGTAAATGGTATTTGGTATGATCAGCGCCCCAATCAGCAAAATTTCTCAAGAAATCAAAATAATGCTGCTGGTGGTAATAATTACCAAAGGAAAAGTTATCAAGGTACTGGTTTAGATATGACATCTGACAACTATCTAAAACCACCACCTATTCCAAAAAGAGAGCCTTCCGACCTGGAGCGTTTAGTAGGAACATTAGCACAAAGTACTAACGCTTTCATGGAAGAGAGTAGGGCTAATCAAAAAAGTACCAATGCTTTCATTGAGGAAAGTAGAGCTGAGTCCAGGAACACTAAAGCTTCAATCAAGAACCTGGAATATCAGGTTGGTCAACTTGCCCAACAGTTATCTGATAGAGCTCCAGGTACCTTTCCTGGTAATACTACTACCAATCCCAAGGAAAATTGTATGGCAGTTATAACTAGAAGTGGGAAAGTGGTATCATCCCCACCAAAACCTATAGAAGAGGAAGAGAAGGTTGAACAGGAGGAGGAGTCTGAAAAAGAAACTGAAAAGTCTCCTGAAATATTGAAACCGGCTGATGATGTGAAGGAGCCAGTTACTCTTCCAAAAGAAAAATTTGAACTTAGCGAAGAGTATCTTATGAAAATGGCACCTTATCCTGGAAGGTTGAAGCCAGAATTAAAAGCAAAAAGTTATGACAGATTTCTTGATCTTTTCAAGAAATTGCATGTGAACATCCCGTTTGCTGAAGCATTGGCTAATATGCCAAACTATGCAAAATTCATGAAAGATCTCCTTTCCAGGAAGCATAAGCTACAAGAGTGTCAGACAGTTGCACTTACTGAGGAGTGTAGTGCTATTATTACCAAGAAGGTCCCGCCTAAGCGTAATGATCCAGGGAGCTTCAATATCCCTATTGAAATTGGGAACACAAAAATCAGTCGGGCATTGTGTGATCTTGGGGCTAGCATTAATCTGATGCCCCTTTCTGTTTACAATTCCTTGGGGATTACCGAGTTGAAGCCTACTCAAGCATCTTTACAACTTGCTGATAGATCCTTAAGGAAGCCAAGTGGTATAGTCGAAGATGTCCTTGTAAAAATTGACAAGTTCATCTTTCCGGCTGATTTTATTGTGCTTGATATGGAGGTAGAAAATGAAATGCCTCTCATATTGGGTAGACCTTTCCTAGCCACAGCCCGTGCAATGATTGATGTTGAAAACGGGAAACTTGAACTAAGGATGAATGATGAGACCGTTACCATTAATGTCTTTGATTCTTTAAAACAGTCTTCTCACAAAGATGATTGTTTTAGTCTGGAAATCTTAAAGGAAAAACAAAGTGTAGCGGTTGAAGTTTCTAGAAAAGTAGATGATGAAAATGGTGCCACAAAGGTGGAGTTGAAGGAGTCTCCTAAAACTTTAAGAGATATCTTCTTGTGTAACAAGGTAGTGACTGAAGCACTGAAGGAAGAAAAGACTGAATTGAAAGACAAAGATCCCTCTGCTCATACCAATAAAATTCTAAATGAGGATGATGACAAACATGAGAAGAAACCCCAAGGGAGGAGTCATCCTACAATGAAGAAGGTACTGAGAAAGGAGGTGATCAAACTCTTTGATAAGAGTTGGAAGAGACACCGGAAGCTAAAGTTTGACAAGAGACATAGAGATTCTATCTCTAAGAAGAATCAAAGCTTCAAAGAGTTTCTAACATGGCTCCATGGTTTGGGCCAAATCTGGGAATGGTGGCTCCAAACACCAAGGCAGCCAAAACCACCAGATCCTCCATTTGCTGAGTCATCCCACGCTGCTGAGTGGGATGACATGGAGGTTTGACTTTATCTCCTTGCTGACGGAGATTTTGTACATTAGTTTATTTTTCTGTTTTGTATTTTAGTTAGTATATTTTTCTCTGATGTTTTAATGTGCGCATTATAGTCTCTTCTATATGCCACTGCTTGTTCCATTGTGCAGGTTTTCCTTCTTGTGGTTTAATTATTGCTGAGGACAACAATGCTCTAAATCTGGGAATGGTGGGCTTGCGCCTTAGAACTGCAATTCTTCTATCAGGGGAGATATCCTAACTCTTTTCATTTTCTTAGTTATTTTTTATAGTTATTTGGTGTGCCATTAAAAAAAATAAAGAAATAAAAAAATAAAAATAAAAAAATGTGTGTTTTGAACAAATCCCAGGTTTAAATGTGCTCATCTTGTTAATGTACATGATTAAATTCTTGGAATATATTGTATGACTTTCTGACATAACATTGCATAGGCATAATTAGATTGCATGATTGCTCGTTTGTCTGAATTAATATTGTGAAATTCTGATAATGTCTGAGGTCAATTTTCTTGAGTCTGCATTGATACCATAGCTGTGAGGTTTTGAGCCTAAACACTGAAATTTTTTGTTGAGAGGTCTCACTGTTGTAATACTCTAGAACTTGATTTGTTTCTCTATTATGCATGCATTGATTGATATGATAAAGGCATTTTGTTCTTAATTGCTATTGGCCAAAATAACTCACCTGTATGAGATTTTCCCCTTGCTAGCCCTTTGAGCCTGAACTTAATTCTTGATAAATGACCTGTGGCCTGATTGATGGCTTAGCCTATATCCATTTTTCGTGACTTACCTTGATTGAGATTGAATCATTGAATATGTTGAAAATAAAATAAAGAAATTGAGGTAAGCTCCACAAAGGTCAAGTGATTAAGGGATAAAAAAAAAAAAAAATCATCTATGCCCTTATAAAAAAGAGGAAAAGAGTAAAAGGTGGGCTGGAAGGAATTAATTCCCGAAATTCTGTGGGGATGTTAGTGGAGCAAAAATCATTGAATTGAATGTGTTAAAGTGAAATAATATCAGTTTTCAATCTCATTGTTGTTTGAGCTACTATCCATATATTCCTACCCTATTACCCCGACCAAGTTACAACCTGTGAAGTCCTTTTGATCAATTAATGCATGTGTGTGATTCTTCATTTTTAAGAATTTTTTAGAATATGATCAAGCCTATGGTAGTGTTATAGCTTTGAGTGATTAAGTGCTCATTATACCCTTAAACACTGAGTGTTGAGTGAATATTACTTATCTGTGTGAGGGGTAACCAATGTAGACTTGTATCTCAGAAGCTGATGACATTATTGGGAGTTTATGATGTTGAGTCAGGCATGCATGGCATATTGTGTCTGAGAGTGTCTCTGGAATGTTATGTTGGATTAATTAAATATGTCCTGGACTGAGTCTTTTACATTGCTGGGGACAACAACGTTTAAATCTGGGAATTATTTGATATGCGATCAGCATATAAGGAATTGTAAGATAAAAAGAATAGGAAGAATGTTACTTAATCTGATGCAAGAAAAGGGCAAAATCACTGTTAATTTGTCAAATATCTTAATCTAAAGGTGTATACTGATTTTATGTTGATTTCATAGGAGAAATGCACAAATTAGAGCTGAAAAGGACAAAGTGAAACTAAAGGCCCACGCTACGAGCGTGGGAATGGCGCTTGCAGCATCAGAGGATCGCGCAACTGTTGAATTCAGATTTTAAATTCGAAATTTGAATTCAATTTTATTTTAATTAAAAATTTCCGTTAAACTTTTCTGTAATAAATTCATACTTAAATATTTCCGATATAACTTTTATGTAATAATTGTAAGGTTTCCGTTATACGTTTCGGAAGAAAATCAAACAGAAGATCCACGCTTCAAGCGTTCAAATCAACGCTTCAAGCGTAGGAAGGACCTCCAGACAGGCGAAAAACTACGCTTCAAGCGTAGAACCCTACGCTTGAAGCGTAGACAAGGAGAAAAGAGGCAGAATCTCCACGCTTGGAGCGTATATCCTGCGCTCCAAGCGTAGTGTTGAGATGGACAGCTGTCAGTTGCGAGAAAAAGCGAGGATTCTCAGGTTATAAAAAAGGGCACAAAGCAACCCTAAGAAGACACTTCTCATTTTCTGAACAAGTCGGAGGTCATTCGGAGGCGGAAGCTCTGGAGAGATCTCGTCTTCTACCTTTCTGTAGTTCTTTTAGTTTATGTTTTCATTTGAATATTGGATTCTAGCCATGATAATGGTTGGCTAGAACCTCTTTGCTGTAGTTAGGGTCACGAACCCTTGTGAACCCCTGATACAATGGATTGAGTTTTATTGATATATTTATCTTTTGAATTTCGTTCTAATCTGATCGTATTGTTATTGTTATTATTATATCCTATCAATCTAGTAAGTAATAATAAATCTGAGGATTAGGGCCAACAAGAGGGATCTGAGGTCTTTAATCCAGAAAGGGGATAGAACGACGGTACGAACATGATCTACATAGACATTATTTATATCTAGATGTTTCAATTATCGATCT
>JAVKPL010005927.1:0-25621 GCA_032173675.1 Gastrolobium villosum | reverse complement strand
CAAATAATCAATTTCTTTTGCATTTATTTTATTAATCTGTTTTCGACGAAATTCTCTTTCCGTCGAAAAACTTCACAAAATAATTTCTTTTGCATATATTTTTGTCATCTGTTTTCGACGGAATACATTTCTCGTCAAAAATCTTCTACGCGATCCATTTTTCGTCGAAAAACTTCATAAAATCAATTTCTTTGGCATTTATTTTATTCATCCATTTTCGACGGAATTCATTTTCCGTCAAAAATCTTCTACGGAATCCATTTTCCGTCGAAAAACTTCACAAAATAAATTTCTTTTGAATTTATTTTATTCATCCGTTTTCGACGGAATTTGTTTTCCGTCGAAAAACTTCACAAAATCAATTTCTTTTGCATTTATTTTATTCATCCGTTTTCGACGGAATACATTTTTCGTCAAAAATGTTCGACAGAATCCATTTTTCATCGAAAAACTTCATAAAATCAATTTCTTATGCATTTATTTTATTCATCCATTTTCGACGGAATTCATTTTCCGTCAAAAATCTTCGACGGAATCAATTTTCCGTCGAAAAACTTCACAAAATCAATTTATTTTGCATTTATTTTATTCATCCGTTTTCGACGGAATACATTTTTCGTCAAAAATCTTCGACGGAATCCTTTTTTCGTCGAAAAACTTCATAAAATCAATTTCTTTTGCATTTATTTTATTCATCCATTTTCGTCGGAATTCATTTTCCATCAAAAATCATCGACAGAATTTATTTTCCGTCGAAAAACTTCACAAAATCAATTTCTTTTGCATTTATTTTATTCATCCGTTTTCGATGGAATCCATTTTCCGTCAAAAATCTTCGACGGAATCCGTTTTCAGTCGAAAATCGTCACAAAATCAATTTCTTTTGCATTTATTTTATTAATCCGTTTTCGATGGAATACATTTTCCGTCAAAAGTCTTCGACGGAATCCATTTTCCGTCAAAAATCTTCTACGGAATCCATTTTCCGTCGAAAAACTTCACAAAATAAATTTCTTTTGAATTTATTTTATTCATCCTTTTCGACGGAATTTGTTTTCCGTCGAAAAACTTCACAAAATCAATTTCTTTTGCATTTATTTTATTTATTTTATTCATCCGTTTTCGACGGAATTCATTTTCCGTCAAAAATCTTCGACGGAATCTATTTTCAGTCGAAAAACTTCACAAAATCAATTTCTTTTGCATTTATTTTATTCATCCGTTTTCGACGAAATCCATTTTCCATCAAAAATCTTCTACGGAATCCATTTTCCATCAAAAATCTTCTACGCAATCCATTTTCCGTCGAAAAACTTCAAATAATCAATTTCTTTTGCATTTATTTTATTAATCTGTTTTCGACGAAATTCTCTTTCCGTCGAAAAACTTCACAAAATAATTTCTTTTGCATATATTTTTGTCATCTGTTTTCGACGGAATACATTTTTCGTCAAAAATCTTCTACGCGATCCATTTTTCGTCGAAAAACTTCATAAAATCAATTTCTTTGGCATTTATTTTATTCATCCATTTTCGACGGAATTCATTTTCCGTCAAAAATCTTCTACGGAATCCATTTTCCGTCGAAAAACTTCACAAAATAAATTTCTTTTGAATTTATTTTATTCATCCGTTTTCGACGGAATTTGTTTTCCGTCGAAAAACTTCACAAAATCAATTTCTTTTGCATTTATTTTATTCATCCGTTTTCGACGGAATACATTTTTCGTCAAAAATGTTCGACAGAATCCATTTTTCATCGAAAAACGTCATAAAATCAATTTCTTATGCATTTATTTTATTCATCCATTTTCGACGGAATTCATTTTCCGTCAAAAATCTTCGACGGAATTCATTTTCCGTCGAAAAACTTCACAAAATCAATTTCTTTTGCATTTATTTTATTCATCTGTTTTCGACGGAATACATTTTTCGTCAAAAATCTTCGACGGAATCCTTTTTTCGTCGAAAAACTTCATAAAATCAATTTCTTTTGCATTTATTTTATTCATCCATTTTCGTCGGAATTCATTTTCCATCAAAAATCATCGACAGAATTTATTTTCCGTCGAAAAACTTCACAAAATCAATTTCTTTTGCATTTATTTTATTCATCCGTTTTCGATGGAATCCATTTTCCGTCAAAAATCTTCGACGGAATCCGTTTTCTGTCGAAAATCGTCACAAAATCAATTTCTTTTGCATTTATTTTATTCATCCGTTTTCGATGGAATACATTTTCCGTCAAAAGTCTTCGACGGAATCCATTTTCCGTCAAAAATCTTCTACGGAATCCATTTTCCGTCGAAAAACTTCACAAAATAAATTTCTTTTGAATTTATTTTATTCATCCGTTTTCGACGGAATTTGTTTTCCGTCGAAAAACTTCACAAAATCAATTTCTTTTGCATTTATTTTATTCATCCGTTTTCGACGGAATACATTTTTCGTCAAAAATGTTCGACGGAATCCATTTTTCATCGAAAAACTTCATAAAATCAATTTCTTATGCATTTATTTTATTCATCCGTTTTCGACGGAATCCATTTTCCATCAAAAATCTTCTACGAAATTCATTTTCCGTCGAAAAACTTCAAAAAATCAATTTCTTTTGCATTTATTTTATTAAACCATTTTCGACGCAATTATTTTTCCATCGAAAAACATCACAAAATCAATTTCTTTTGCATTTATTTTATTCATCCGTTTTCAACGGAATACATTTTCTGCCAAAAATCTTCGATTGAATCCATTTTCCGTCGAAAAACTTCACAAAATCAATTTCTTTTGCATTTATTTTATTCATCCGTTTTCGATGGAATTCATTTTCCGTCAAAAATCTTCGACGGAATCCATTTTCTGTCAAAAATCTTCACAAAAACAATTTCTTTTGCATTTATTTTATTCATCCATTTTCGACGGAATTTGTTTTCCGTCGAAAAACTTCACAAAATCAATTTCTTTTGCATTTATTTTATTCATCCGTTTTCGACGGAATACATTTTTCGTCAAAAATGTTCGACGAAATCCATTTTTAATCGAAAAACTTCATAAAATCAATTTCTTATGCATTTATTTTATTCATCCATTTTCGACGGAATTCATTTTCCGTCAAAAATCTTCGACGGAATCCATTTTCCGTCGAAAAACTTCACAAAATAAATTTATTTTGCATTTATTTTATTCATCCGTTTTCAAAGGAATTCATATTCCATCAAAAATCTTCCACGGAAACCATTTTCCATCAAAAATCTTCTACGGAATCCATTTTTCGTCGAAGAACTTCATTTTCGATGAAATTCATTTTCCATTAAAAATCGTCACAAAATCACTTTCTTTTACATTTATTTTATTAATCCGTTTTCGATGGAATACATTTTTCGTCGAAAAACTTGTTAAAATCAATTTCTTTTGCATTTATTTTATTCATCCATTTTCGACGGAATTCATTTTCCGTCAAAAATCTTCGACGGATTACATTTTGCGTCGAAAAACTTCATAAAATCAATTTCTTTTGCATTTATTTTATTCATCCATTCTCGACGGAATCCGTTTTCCGTCGAAAAACATCACAAAATCAATTTCTTTTTCATTTATTTTATTTATCCATTTTCGATGGTATTCATTTTCCGTCCAAAATCTTCGACGGAATCCATTTTCCGTCGAAAAACTTCACAAAATCGATTTCTTTTGCATTTATGTTATTCATCCGTTTTCGACGGAATTCATTTTCTGTCAAAAATCTTCGACGGAATCCATTTTCCATCAAAAAACTTCTACGAAATCCATTTTCCGTCGAAAAACTTCAAAAAATCAATTTCTTTTGCATATATTTTATTCATCCGTTTTCGACGGAATTCATTTTCCGTTAAAAACTTCAAAAAATCAATTTCTTTTACATTTATTTTATTAATCCATGTTCGACGGAATTCATTTTCCGTTGAAAAACTTCACAAAATAAATTTCTTTTGCATTAATTTAATTCATTCATTTTCGACGGAATACATTTTCCGTCCAAAATCTTCGACGGAATCCATTTTCCGTCGAAAAACTTCACAAAATCAATTTCTTTTGCATTTATTTTATTCATCCATTTTCTACGGAATCCATTTTCCGTCGAAAAACTTCACAAAATCAATTTCTTTTGCATTTATTTTATTAAACCGTTTTCGACGCAATTATTTTTCCATCGAAAAACATCACAAAATCAATTTCTTTTGCATTTATTTTATTCATCCGTTTTCGATGGAATTCATTTTCCGTCAAAAATCTTCGACGGAATCCATTTTCCGTCAAAAATCTTCACAAAAACAATTTCTTTTGCATTTATTTTATTCATCCATTTTCTACGGAATCCATTTTCCGTCGAAAAACTTCACAAAATCAATTTCTTTTGCATTTATTTTATTCATCCATTTTCGACGGAATTCATTTTCCGTCAAAAATCTTCGACGGAATCCATTTTCGTCGAAAAACTTCACAAAATCAATTTCTTTTGCATTTATTTTATTCATCTGTTTTCGACGGAATACATTTTTCGTCAAAAATCTTCGACGGAATCCATTTTTCGTCGAAAAACTTCATAAAATCAATTTATTTTGCATTTATTTTATTCATCCGTTTTCGAAGGAATTCATTTTCCATCAAAAATCATCGACAGAATTTATTTTCCGTCGAAAAACTTCACAAAATCAATTTCTTTTGCATTTATTTTATTCATCCGTTTTCGATGGAATCCATTTTCCGTCAAAAATCTTCGACGGAATCCGTTTTCTGTCGAAAATCGTCACAAAATCAATTTCTTTTGCATTTATTTTATTCATCCGTTTTCGATGGAATACATTTTCCGTCAAAAGTCTTCGACGGAATCCATTTTCCGTCAAAAATCTTCTACGGAATCCATTTTCCGTCGAAAAACTTCACAAAATAAATTTCTTTTGAATTTATTTTATTCATCCGTTTTCGACGGAATTTGTTTTCCGTCGAAAAACTTCACAAAATCAATTTCTTTTGCATTTATTTTATTCATCCGTTTTCGACGGAATACATTTTTCGTCAAAAATGTTCGACGGAATCCATTTTTCATCGAAAAACTTCATAAAATCAATTTCTTATGCATTTATTTTATTCATCCATTTTCGACGGAATTCATTTTCCATCAAAAATCTTCAACGAAATTCATTTTCCGTCGAAAAACTTCAAAAAATCAATTTATTTTGCATTTATTTTATTAAACCATTTTCGACGCAATTATTTTTCCATCGAAAAACATCACAAAATCAATTTCTTTTGCATTTATTTTATTCATCCGTTTTCAACGGAATACATTTTCTGCCAAAAATCTTCGAACGAATCCATTTTCCGTCGAAAAACTTCACAAAATCAATTTCTTTTGCATTTATTTTATTCATCCGTTTTCGATGGAATTCATTTTCCGTCAAAAATCTTCGACGGAATCCATTTTCCGTCAAAAATCTTCACAAAAACAATTTCTTTTGCATTTTTTTTATCCATCCATTTTCGACGGAATTTGTTTTCCGTCGAAAAACTTCACAAAATCAATTTCTTTTGCATTTATTTTATTCATCCGTTTTCGACGGAATACATTTTTCGTCAAAAATGTTCGACGAAATCCATTTTTAATCGAAAAACTTCATAAAATCAATTTCTTATGCATTTATTTTATTCATCCATTTTCGACGGAATTCATTTTCCGTCAAAAATCTTCGACGGAATCCATTTTCCGTCGAAAAACTTCACAAAATCAATTTTTTTGCATTTATTTTATTCATCCGTTTTCAAAGGAATTCATATTCCATCAAAAATCTTCCACGGAAACCATTTTCCATCAAAAATCTTCTACGGAATCCATTTTCCGTCGAAAAACTTCATTTTCGATGAAATTCATTTTCCATTAAAAATCTTCACAAAATCACTTTCTTTTACATTTATTTTATTAATCCGTTTTCGATGGAATACATTTTTCGTCGAAAAACTTGTTAAAATCAATTTCTTTTGCATTTATTTTATTCATCCATTTTCGACGGAATTCATTTTCCGTCAAAAATCTTCGACGGATTACATTTTGCGTCGAAAAACTTCATAAAATCAATTTCTTTTGCATTTATTTTATTCATCCATTCTCGACGGAATCCGTTTTCCGTCGAAAAATTTCACGAAATCAATTTCTTTTTCATTTATTTTATTTATCCATTTTCGATGGTATTCATTTTCCGTCCAAAATCTTCGACGGAATCCATTTTCCGTCGAAAAACTTCACAAAATCGATTTCTTTTGCATTTATGTTATTCATCCGTTTTCGACGGAATTCATTTTCTGTCAAAAATCTTCGACGGAATCCATTTTCCATCAAAAAACTTCTACGAAATCCATTTTCCGTCGAAAAACTTCAAAAAATCAATTTCTTTTGCATATATTTTATTCATCCGTTTTCGACGGAATTCATTTTCCGTTAAAAACTTCAAAAAATCAATTTCTTTTACATTTATTTTATTAATCCATGTTCGACGGAATTCATTTTCCGTTGAAAAACTTCACAAAATAAATTTCTTTTGCATTAATCTAATTCATTCATTTTCGACGGAATACATTTTCCGTCCAAAATCTTCGACGGAATCCATTTTCCGTCGAAAAACTTCACAAAACCAATTTCTTTTGCATTTATTTTATTCATCCATTTTCTACGGAATCCATTTTCCGTCAAAAATCTTCTACGAAATTCATTTTCCGTCGAAAAACTTCAAAAAATCAATTTCTTTTGCATTTATTTTATTAAACCGTTTTCGACGCAATTATTTTTCCATCGAAAAACATCACAAAATCAATTTCTTTTGCATTTATTTTATTCATCCGTTTTCGATGGAATTCATTTTCCGTCAAAAATCTTCGACGGAATCCATTTTCCGTCAAAAATCTTCACAAAAACAATTTCTTTTGCATTTATTTTATTCATCCATTTTCTACGGAATCCATTTTCCGTCGAAAAACTTCACAAAATCAATTTCTTTTGCATTTATTTTATTCAACCGTTTTCGACGGAATACATTTTCAGTCAAAAATCTTCAACGAAATCCATTTTCCGTCGAAAAGCTTCACAAAATCAATTTCTTTTGCATTTATTTTATTCATCCGTTTTCGATGCAATTCATTTTCCGTCAAAAATCTTCGACGGAATCCATTTTCCGTCGAAAAACTTCACAAAATCAATTTCTTTTGCATTTATTTTATTCATCCGTTTTCGATGGAATTCATTTTCCGTCAAAAATCTTCGACGGATTCCATTTTCCGTCAAAAATCTTCGACGGAATCCATTTTCCGTCAAAAATCTTCACAAAAACAATTTCTTTTGCATTTATTTTATCCATCCATTTTCGACGGAATTTGTTTTCCGTCGAAAAACTTCACAAAATCAATTTCTTTTGCATTTATTTTATTCATCCGTTTTCGACGGAATACATTTTTCGTCAAAAATGTTCGACGAAATCCATTTTTAAACGAAAAACTTCATAAAATCAATTTCTTATGCATTTATTTTATTCATCCATTTTCGACAGAATTCATTTTCCGTCAAAAATCTTCGACGGAATCCATTTTCCGTCGAAAAACTTCACAAAATCAATTTCTTTTGCATTTATTTTATTCATCCGTTTTCAAAGGAATTCATATTCCATCAAAAATCTTCCACGGAAACCATTTTCCATCAAAAATCTTCTACGGAATCCATTTTTCGACGAAAAACTTCATTTTCGATGAAATTCATTTTCCATTAAAAATCTTCACAAAATCAATTTCTTTTACATTTATTTTATTAATCCGTTTTCGACGGAATACATTTTTCGTCGAAAAACTTGATAAAATCAATTTCTTTTGCATTTATTTTATTCATCCATTTTCGACGGAATTCATTTTCCGTCAAAAATCTTCGACGGATTACATTTTGCGTCGAAAAACTTCATAAAATCAATTTCTTTTGCATTTATTTTATTCATCCATTCTCGACGGAATCCGTTTTCCGTCGAAAAACTTCACAAAATCAATTTCTTTTTCATTTATTTTATTCATCCATTTTCGATGGTATTTATTTTCCGTCCAAAATCTTCGACGGAATCCATTTTCCGTCGAAAAACTTCACAAAATCGATTTCTTTTGCATTTATGTTATTCATCCGTTTTCGACGGAATTCATTTTCTGTCAAAAATCTTCGACGGAATCCATTTTCCATCAAAAAACTTCTACGAAATCCATTTTCCGTCGAAAAACTTCAAAAAATCAATTTCTTTTGCATATATTTTATTCATCCGTTTTCGACGGAATTCATTTTCCGTTAAAAATCTTCAAAAAATCAATTTCTTTTACATTTATTTTATTAATCCATGTTCGACGGAATTCATTTTCCGTTGAAAAACTTCACAAAATAATTTCTTTTGCATATATTTTAGTCATCCGTTTTTGACGGAATCCATTTTCCATCAAAAATCTTCTACGAAATTCATTTTCCGTCGAAAAACTTCAAAAAATCAATTTCTTTTGCATTTATTTTATTAAACCATTTTCGACGCAATTATTTTTCCATCGAAAAACATCACAAAATCAATTTCTTTTGCATTTATTTTATTCATCCGTTTTCGATGGAATTCATTTTCCGTCAAAAATCTTCGACGGAATCCATTTTCCGTCAAAAATATTCACAAAAACAATTTCTTTTGCATTTATTTTATTCATCCATTTTCTACGGAATCCATTTTCCGTCGAAAAACTTCACAAAATCAATTTCTTTTGCATTTATTTTATTCAACCGTTTTCGACGGAATACATTTTCAGTCAAAAATCTTCAACGAAATCCATTTTCCGTCGAAAAGCTTCACAAAATCAATTTCTTTTGCATTTATTTTATTCATCCGTTTTCGATGCAATTCATTTTCCGTCAAAAATCTTCGACGGAATCCATTTTCCGTCGAAAAACTTCACAAAATCAATTTCTTTTGCATTTATTTTATTCATCCGTTTTCGACGAAATCCATATTCCATCAAAAATCTTCGACGAAATCCATTTTCCATCAAAAATCTTCTACGGAATCCATTTTCCGTCGAAAAACTTCAAATAAACAATTTTTTTTGCATTTATTTTATTAATCCGTTTTCGACGGAATTCTTTTTCCGTCGAAAAACTTCACAAAATAATTTCTTTTGCATATATTTTAGTCATCCGTTTTTGACGGAATACATTTTTCGTCAAAAATCTTCGACGAAATCCATTTTTCGTCGATAAACTTCATAAAATCAATTTCTTTGGCATTTATTTTATTCATCCATTTTCGACGGAATTCATTTTCCGTCCAAAATCTTCGACGGAAACCATTTTCTGTCGAAAAACTTCACAAAATCAATTTCTTTTGCATTTATTTTATTCATCCGTTTTCGACGGAATTAATTTTCCGTTAAAAATCTTCACAAAATCAATTTCTTTTGCATTTATTTTATTAATACGTTTGCGACGGAATACATTTTTCGTCGAAAAACTTCATAAAATCAATTTCTTTTGCATTTATTTTATTCATCCATTTTCGACGGAATTCATTTTCCGTCCAAAATCTTCGACGGAATCCATTTTCCGTCGAAAAACTTCACAAAATCAATTTCTTTTGCGTTTATTTTATTCATCCATTTTCGATGGAATTCATTTTCCGTCAAAAATCTTCGACGAAATCCATTTTCCGTCAAAAATCTTCTACGGAATCCATTTTCCGTCGAAAAACTTCAAAAAATCAATTTCTTTTGCATTTATTTTATTAATCCGTTTGCGACGCAATTCTTTTTCCGTCGAAAAATATAACAAAATCAATTTCTTTTGCATTTATTTTATTCATCCGTTTTCGGCAGAATACATTTTCCGTCGAAAAACTTCACAAAATCAATTTCTTTTGCATTTATTTTATTCATCCTTTTTCGATGGAATTCATTTTCCGTCAAAAATCTTCGACGGAATCCATTTTCCGTCGAAAATCTTCACAAAAATAATTTCTTTTGCATTTATTTTATTCATCCATTTTCGACGGAATTTGTTTTCCGTCGAAAAACTTCACAAAATCAATTCCTTTTGCATTTATTTTATTCATCCGTTTTCGACGGAATACATTTTTCGTCAAAAATCTTCGACCGAATCCATTTTCCATCGAAAAACATCACAAAATCAATTTCTTTTGCATTTTTTTTATTCATCCGTTTTCGACGGAATACATTTTCTGCCAAAAATCTTCGACCGAATCCATTTTCCGTCGAAAAACTTCACAAAATCAATTTCTTTTGCATTTATTTTATTCATCCGTTTTCGATGGAATTCATTTTCCGTCAAAAATCTTCGACGAAATCCATTTTCGTCGAAAACGACGGAATCCATTTTCCGTCAAAAATCTTCACAAAAACAATTTCTTTTGCATTTATTTTATCCATCCATTTTCGACGGAATTTGTTTTCCGTCGAAAAACTTCACAAAATCAATTTCTTTTGCGTTTATTTTATTCATCCGTTTTCGACGGAATACATTTTCCGTCGAAAAACTGCACAAAATAATTTCTTTTGCATATATTTTAGTCATCCGTTTTTGACGGAATCCATTTTCCATCAAAAATCTTCTACGAAATTCATTTTCCGTCGAAAAACTTCAAAAAATCAATTTCTTTTGCATTTATTTTATTAAACCATTTTCGACGCAATTATTTTTCCATCGAAAAACATCACAAAATCAATTTCTTTTGCATTTATTTTATTCATCCGTTTTCGATGGAATTCATTTTCCGTCAAAAATCTTCGACGGAATCCATTTTCCGTCAAAAATATTCACAAAAACAATTTCTTTTGCATTTATTTTATTCATCCATTTTCTACGGAATCCATTTTCCGTCGAAAAACTTCACAAAATCAATTTCTTTTGCATTTATTTTATTCAACCGTTTTCGACGGAATACATTTTCAGTCAAAAATCTTCAACGAAATCCATTTTCCGTCGAAAAGCTTCACAAAATCAATTTCTTTTGCATTTATTTTATTCATCCGTTTTCGATGCAATTCATTTTCCGTCAAAAATCTTCGACCGAATCCATTTTCCGTCGAAAAACTTCACAAAATCAATTTCTTTTGCATTTATTTTATTCATCCGTTTTCGATGGAATTCATTTTCCGTCAAAAATCTTCGACGGATTCCATTTTCCGTCAAAAATCTTCGACGGAATCCATTTTCCGTCAAAAATCTTCACAAAAACAATTTCTTTTGCATTTATTTTATCCATCCATTTTCGACGGAATTTGTTTTCCGTCGAAAAACTTCACAAAATCAATTTCTTTTGCATTTATTTTATTCATCCGTTTTCGACGGAATACATTTTTCGTCAAAAATGTTCGACGAAATCCATTTTTAATCGAAAAACTTCATAAAATCAATTTCTTATGCATTTATTTTATTCATCCATTTTCGACGGAATTCATTTTCCGTCAAAAATCTTCGACGGAATCCATTTTCCGTCGAAAAACTTCACAAAATCAATTTCTTTTGCATTTATTTTATTCATCCGTTTTCAAAGGAATTCATATTCCATCAAAAATCTTCCACGGAAACCATTTTCCATCAAAAATCTTCTACGGAATCCATTTTTCGTCGAAAAACTTCATTTTCGATGAAATTCATTTTCCATTAAAAATCTTCACAAAATCAATTTCTTTTACATTTATTTTATTAATCCGTTTTCGACGGAATACATTTTTCGTCGAAAAACTTGATAAAATCAATTTCTTTTGCATTTATTTTATTCATCCATTTTCGACGGAATTCATTTTCCGTCAAAAATCTTCGACGGATTACATTTTGCGTCGAAAAACTTCATAAAATCAATTTCTTTTGCATTTATTTTATTCATCCATTCTCGACGGAATCCGTTTTCCGTCGAAAAACTTCACAAAATCAATTTCTTTTTCATTTATTTTATTCATCCATTTTCGATGGTATTCATTTTCCGTCCAAAATCTTCGACGGAATCCATTTTCCGTCGAAAAACTTCACAAAATCGATTTCTTTTGCATTTATGTTATTCATCCGTTTTCGACGGAATTCATTTTCTGTCAAAAATCTTCGACGGAATCCATTTTCCATCAAAAAACTTCTACGAAATCCATTTTCCGTCGAAAAACTTCAAAAAATCAATTTCTTTTGCATATATTTTATTCATCCGTTTTCGACGGAATTCATTTTCCGTTAAAAATCTTCAAAAAATCAATTTCTTATTCATTTATTTTATTAATCCATGTTCGACGGAATTCATTTTCCGTTGAAAAACTTCACAACATAAATTTCTTTTGCATTAATTTAATTCATCCATTTTCGACGGAATACATTTTCCGTCCAAAATCTTCGACGGAATCCATTTTCCGTCGAAAAACTTTTTTCTTTTGCGTCCATTTTCCATCGAAAAACTTCACAAAATAATTTCTTTTGCATATATTTTAGTCATCCGTTTTTGACGGAATCCATTTTCCATCAAAAATCTTCTACGAAATTCATTTTCCGTCGAAAAACTTCAAAAAATCAATTTCTTTTGCATTTATTTTATTAAACCATTTTCGACGCAATTATTTTTCCATCGAAAAACATCACAAAATCAATTTCTTTTGCATTTATTTTATTCATCCGTTTTCGATGGAATTCATTTTCCGTCAAAAATCTTCGACGGAATCCATTTTCCGTCAAAAATCTTCACAAAAACAATTTCTTTTGCATTTATTTTATTCATCCATTTTCTACGGAATCCATTTTCCGTCGAAAAACTTCACAAAATCAATTTCTTTTGCATTTATTTTATTCAACCGTTTTCGACGGAATACATTTTCAGTCAAAAATCTTCAACGAAATCCATTTTCCGTCGAAAAGCTTCACAAAATCAATTTCTTTTGCATTTATTTTATTCATCCGTTTTCGATGCAATTCATTTTCCGTCAAAAATCTTCGACGGAATCCATTTTCCGTCGAAAAACTTCACAAAATCAATTTCTTTTGCATTTATTTTATTCATCCGTTTTCGACGAAATCCATATTCCATCAAAAATCTTCGACGAAATCCATTTTCCATCAAAAATCTTCTACGGAATCCATTTTCCGTCGAAAAACTTCAAATAATCAATTTTTTTTGCATTTATTTTATTAATCCGTTTTCGACGAAATTCTTTTTCCGTCGAAAAACTTCACAAAATAATTTCTTTTGCATATATTTTAGTCATCCGTTTTTGACGGAATACATTTTTCGTCAAAAATCTTCGACGAAATCCATTTTTCGTCGATAAACTTCATAAAATCAATTTCTTTGGCATTTATTTTATTCATCCATTTTCGACGGAATTCATTTTCCGTCCAAAATCTTCGACGGAAACCATTTTCTGTCGAAAAACTTCACAAAATCAATTTCTTTTGCATTTATTTTATTCATCCGTTTTCGACGGAATTAATTTTCCGTTAAAAATCTTCACAAAATCAATTTCTTTTGCATTTATTTTATTAATAAGTTTGCGACGGAATACATTTTTCGTCGAAAAACTTCATAAAATCAATTTCTTTTGCATTTATTTTATTCATCCATTTTCGACGGAATTCATTTTCCGTCCAAAATCTTCGACGGAATCCATTTTCCGTCGAAAAACTTCACAAAATCAATTTCTTTTGCGTTTATTTTATTCATCCATTTTCGATGGAATTCATTTTCCATCAAAAATCTTCGACGGAATCCATTTTCCGTCAAAAATCTTCTACGGAATCCATTTTCCGTCGAAAAACTTCACAAAATCAATTTCTTTTGGATTTATTTTATTCATCTGTTTTCGACGGAATTTGTTTTCCGTCGAAAAACTTCACAAAATCAATTTCTTTTGCATTAATTTAATTCATCCATTTTCGATGGAATACATTTTCCGTCAAAAATCTTCGACGGAATCCATTTTCCGTCGAAAAACTTCACAAAACCAATTTCTTTTGCATTTATTTTATTCATCCATTTTCGACGGAATCCGTTTTCAGACGAAAATCGTCACAAAATCAATTTATTTTGCATTTATTTTATTCATCCGTTTTCGATGGAATTCATTTTCCGTCAAAAGTCTTCGACGGAATCCATTTTCCGTCAAAAATCTTCTACGGAATCCATTTTCCGTCGAAAAACTTCAAATAATCAATTTTTTTTGCATTTATTTTATTAATCCGTTTTCGACGAAATTCTTTTTCCGTCGAAAAACTTCACAAAATCAATTTCTTTTGCATTTATTTTATTCATCCATTTTCGACGGAATTCATTTTCGGTCAAAAATCTTCGACGGAATCCATTTTCCATCAAAAATCTTCTACGAAATTCATTTTCCGTCGAAAAACTTCAACAAATCAATTTCTTTTGCATTTATTTTATTAAACCGTTTTCGACGCAATTATTTTTCCATCGAAAAACATCACAAAATCAATTTCTTTTGCATTTATTTTATTCATCCGTTTTCGACGGAATACATTTTCTGCCAAAAATCTTCGACCGAATCCATTTTCCGTCGAAAAACTTCACAAAATCAATTTCTTTTGCATTTATTTTATTCATCCGTTTTCGATGGAATTCATTTTCCGTCAAAAATCTTCGACGGATTCCATTTTCCGTCAAAAATCTTCGACGGAATCCATTTTCCGTCAAAAATCTTCACAAAAACAATTTCTTTTGCATTTATTTTATCCATCCATTTTCGACGGAATTTGTTTTCCGTCGAAAAACTTCACAAAATCAATTTCTTTTGCATTTATTTTATTCATCCGTTTTCGACGGAATACATTTTTCGTCAAAAATGTTCGACGAAATCCATTTTTAATCGAAAAACTTCATAAAATCAATTTCTTATGCATTTATTTTATTCATCCATTTTCGACGGAATTCATTTTCCGTCAAAAATCTTCGATGGAATCCATTTTCCGTCGAAAAACTTCACAAAATCAATTTCTTTTGCATTTATTTTATTCATCCGTTTTCAAAGGAATTCATATTCCTTCAAAAATCTTCCACGGAAACCATTTTCCATCAAAAATCTTCTACGGAATCCATTTTTCGTCGAAAAACTTCATTTTCGATGAAATTCATTTTCCATTAAAAATCTTCACAAAATCAATTTCTTTTACATTTATTTTATTAATCCGTTTTCGACGGAATACATTTTTCGTCGAAAAACTTGATAAAATCAATTTCTTTTGCATTTATTTTATTCATCCATTTTCGACGGAATTCATTTTCCGTCAAAAATCTTCGACGGATTACATTTTGCGTCGAAAAACTTCATAAAATCAATTTCTTTTGCATTTATTTTATTCATCCATTCTCGACGGAATCCGTTTTCCGTCGAAAAACTTCGCAAAATCAATTTCTTTTTCATTTCTTTTATTCATCCATTTTCGATGGTATTCATTTTCCGTCCAAAATCTTCGACGGAATCCATTTTCCGTCGAAAAACTTCACAAAATCGATTTCTTTTGCATTTATGTTATTCATCCGTTTTCGACGGAATTCATTTTCTGTCAAAAATCTTCGACGGAATCCATTTTCCATCAAAAAACTTCTACGAAATCCATTTTCCGTCGAAAAACTTCAAAAAATCAATTTCTTTTGCATATATTTTATTCATCCGTTTTCGACGGAATTCATTTTCCGTTAAAAATCTTCAAAAAATCAATTTCTTTTACATTTATTTTATTAATCCATGTTCGACGGAATTCATTTTCCGTTGAAAAACTTCACAAAATAAATTTCTTTTGCATTAATCTAATTCATTCATTTTCGACGGAATACATTTTCCGTCCAAAATCTTCGACGGAATCCATTTTCCGTCGAAAAACTTCACAAAACCAATTTCTTTTGTATTTATTTTATTCATCCATTTTCTACGGAATCCATTTTCCGTCGAAAAACTTCACAAAATAATTTCTTTTGCATATATTTTAGTCATCCGTTTTTGACGGAATCCATTTTCCATCAAAAATCTTCTACGAAATTCATTTTCCGTCGAAAAACTTCAAAAAATCAATTTCTTTTGCATTTATTTTATTAAACCATTTTCGACGCAATTATTTTTCCATCGAAAAACATCACAAAATCAATTTCTTTTGCATTTATTTTATTCATCCGTTTTCGACGGAATACATTTTTCGTCAAAAATCTTCGACGGAATACATTTTGCGTCGAAAAACTTCACAAAATCAATTTCTTTTGCATTTATTTTATTCATCCATTTTCGACGGAATCCGTTTTCCGTCGAAAAACTTCACAAAATCAATTTCTTTTGCATTTATTTTATTCATCCATTTTCGATGGTATTCATTTTCCGTCCAAAATCTTCGACGGAATCCATTTTCCGTCGAAAAACTTCACAAAATCAATTTCTTTTGCATTTATGTTATTCATCCGTTTTCGACGGAATTCATTTTCTGTCAAAAATCTTCGACGGAATCCATTTTCCATCAAAAAACTTCTACGAAATCCATTTTCCGTCGAAAATCTTCATTTCCGTTTCTTTTGCATATATTTTATTCATCCGTTTTCGAAATTCATTTTCCGTTTCTTCAAAAAATCAATTTCTTTTACATTTATTTTATTAATCCATTTCGACGGAATTCATTTTCCGTTGAAAAACTTCACAAAATAAATTTCTTTTGCATTAATTTAATTCATTCATTTTCGACGGAATACATTTTCCGTCAAAAATCTTCGACGGAATCCATTTTCCGTCGAAAAACTTCACAAAATCAATTTCTTTTGCATTTATTTTATTCATCCATTTTCTACGGAATCCATTTTCCGTCGAAAAACTTCACAAAATGATTTCTTTTGCATATATTTTATTCATCCGTTTTCGACGGAATCCATTTTCCATCAAAAATCTTCTACGAAATCCATTTTCCGTCGAAAAACTTCAAAAAATCAATTTCTTTTGCATTTATTTTATTAATCCATTTTCGACGGAATTATTTTTCCGTCGAAAAACTTCACAAAATCAATTTCTTTTGCATTTATTTTATTCATCCGTTTTCGATGGAATTCATTTTCCGTCAAAAATCTTCGACGGAATCCATTTTCCGTCAAAAACTTCACAAAATCAATTTCTTTTGCATTTATTTATTCATCCATTTTCTACGGAATCCATTTTCCGTCGAAAAACTTCACAAAATCAATTTCTTTTGCATTTATTTTATTCAACCGTTTTCGACGGAATACATTTTCAGTCAAAAATCTTCAACGAAATCCATTTTCCGTCGAAAAGCTTCACAAAATCAATTTCTTTTGCATTTATTTTATTCATCCGTTTTCGATGCAATTCATTTTCCGTCAAAAATCTTCGACGGAATCCATTTTCCGTCGAAAAACTTCACAAAATCAATTTCTTTTGCATTTATTTTATTCATCCGTTTTCGACGAAATCCATATTCCATCAAAAATCTTCGACGAAATCCATTTTCCATCAAAAATCTTCTACGGAATCCATTTTCCGTCGAAAAACTTCAAATAATCAATTTTTTTTGCATTTATTTTATTAATCCGTTTTCGACGAAATTCTTTTTCCGTCGAAAAACTTCACAAAATAATTTCTTTTGCATATATTTTAGTCATCCGTTTTCGACGGAATACATTTTTCGTCAAAAATCTTCGACGGAATCCATTTTTCGTCGAAAAACTTCATAAAATCAATTTCTTTGGCATTTATTTTATTCATCCATTTTCTACGGAATTCATTTTCCGTCAAAAATCTTTTTTCCGTCGAAAAACTTCACAAAATCAATTTCTTTTGCATTTATTTTATTCATCCGTTTTCGACGGAATTCATTTTCCGTTAAAAATCTTCACAAAATCAATTTCTTTTGCATTTATTTTATTCAATCCGTTTTCGAAATACATTTTCCGTCAAAAATCTTCGTCCATTTTCCGTCGAAAAACTTCACAAAATCAATTTCTTTTGCATTTATTTTATTCATCCATTTTCGATGGAATTCATTTTCCGTCAAAAATCTTTTGCATTTATTTTATTCACGGAATCAATCCATTTTCCGTCATTAATCTTCTACGGAATCCATTTTCCGTCGAAAAACTTCACAAAATCAATTTCTTTTGGATTTATTTTATTCATCTGTTTTCGACGGAATTTTTTTCCGTCGAAAAACTTCACAAAATCAATTTCTTTTGCATTTAATTTATTCATCCATTTTCGACGGAATACATTTTCCGTCAAAAATCTTCGACGGAATCCATTTTCCGTCGAAAAACTTCAAAAATCAATTTCTTTTGCATTTATTTTATTCATCCATTTTCGACGTCGAAAAAAACTTCACAAAATCAATTTCTTTTGCATTTATTTTATTCATCCATTTTCGACGGAATTCATTTTCCGTCAAAAATCTTCGACGGAATCCATTTTCCATCAAAAATCTTCTTCGAAATTCATTTTCCGTCGAAAAACTTCAAAAAATCAATTTCTTTTGCATTTATTTTATTAATCCGTTTTCGACGCAATTTCAATTTCTTTTGCATTTATTTTATTCATCCGTTTTCGACGGAATACATTTTCCGTCAAAAATCTTCGACCGAATCCATTTTCCGTCGAAAAACTTCACAAAATCAATTTCTTTTGCATTTATTTTATTCATCCGTTTTCGATGGAATTCATTTTCCGTCAAAAATCATCAATTTCTTTTGAAATCCATTTTCCGTCAAAAATCTTCACAAAAACAATTTCTTTTGCATTTATTTTATCCATCCATTTTCGACGGAATTTGTTTTCCGTCGAAAAACTTCACAAAATCAATTTCTTTTGCATTTATTTTATTCATCCGTTTTCGACGGAATACATTTTTCGTCAAAAATGTTCGACGAAATCCATTTTTCATCGAAAAACTTCATAAAATCAATTTCTTATGCATTTATTTTATTCATCCATTTTCGACGGAATTCATTTTCCGTCAAAAATCTTCGACGGAATCCATTTTCCGTCGAAAAACTTCACAAAATCAATTTCTTTTGCATTTATTTTATTCATCCGTTTTCAAAGGAATTCATATTCCATCAAAAATCTTCCACGGAAACCATTTTCCATCAAAAATCTTCTACGGAATCCATTTTTCGTCGAAAAACTTCATTTTCGACGAAATTCATTTTCCGTTAAAAATCTTCACAAAATCAATTTCTTTTACATTTATTTTATTAATCCGTTTTCGACGGAATACATTTTTCGTCGAAAAACTTGATAAAATCAATTTCTTTTGCATTTATTTTATTCATCCATTTTCGACGGAATTCATTTTCCGTCAAAAATCTTCGACGGATTACATTTTGCGTCGAAAAACTTCATAAAATCAATTTCTTTTGCATTTATTTTATTCATCCATTCTCGACGGAATCCGTTTTCCGTCGAAAAACTTCACAAAATCAATTTCTTTTTCATTTATTTTATTCATCCATTTTCGATGGTATTCATTTTCCGTCCAAAATCTTCGACGGAATCCATTTTCCGTCGAAAAACTTCACAAAATCGATTTCTTTTGCATTTATGTTATTCATCCGTTTTCGACGGAATTCATTTTCTGTCAAAAATCTTCGACGGAATCCATTTTCCATCAAAAATCTTCTACGAAATCCATTTTCCGTCGAAAAACTTCAAAAAATCAATTTGTTTTGCATATATTTTATTCATCCGTTTTCGACGAAATTCATTTTCCGTTAAAAATCTTCAAAAAATCAATTTCTTTTACATTTATTTTATTAATCCATGTTCGACGGAATTCATTTTCCGTTGAAAAACTTCACAAAATAAATTTCTTTTGCATTAATTTAATTCATTCATTTTCGACGGAATACATTTTCCGTCAAAAATCTTCTACGAAATCCATTTTCCGTCGAAAAACTTCATAAAATAAATTTCTTTTGCATTTATTTTATTAATCTGTTTTCGACGGAATACATTTTTCGTCGAAAAACTAGATAAAATCAATTTCTTTTGCATTTATTTTATTCATCCATTTTCGACGGAATTCATTTTCCGTAAAAAATCTTCGACGGAATACATTTTTCATCGAAAAACTTCATAAAATCAATTTCTTTTGCATATATTTTATTCATCCATTTTCGACGGAATTCATTTTCCGTCCAAAATCTTCGACGGAATCCATTTTCCGTCGAAAAACTTCACAAAATCAATTTCTTTTGCATTTATTTTATTCATCCGTTTTCGACGAAATCCATTTTCCATCAAAAATCTTCTACGGAATCCATTTTCCATCAAAAATCTTCTACGAAATCCATTTTCCGTCGAAAAACTTCAAATAATCAATTTCTTTTGCATTTATTTTATTAATCCGTTTTAGACGAAATCCTTTTTCCGTCGAAAAACTTCACAAAATAATTTCTTTTGCATATATTTTAGTCATCCGTTTTCGACGGAATACATTTTTCGTCAAAAATCTTCGACGGGATCCATTTTTCGTCGAAAAACTTCATAAAATCAATTTCTTTGACATTTATTTTATTCATCCATTTTCGACGGAATTCATTTTTCGTCAAAAATCTTCGACGGAATCCATTTTCCGTCAAAAATCTTCACAAAATCAATTTCTTTTGCATTTATTTTATTCATCCGTTTTCGACGGACCGTTAATTCATTTTCCGTTAAAAATCTTCACAAAATCAATTTCTTTTGCATTTATTTTATTAATCCGTTTTCGATGGAATACATTTTCCGTCAAAAATCTTCTACGGAATCCATTTTCCGTCGAAAAACTTCACAAAATAAATTTCTTTTGAATTTATTTTATTCATCCGTTTTCGACGGAATTTGTTTTCCGTCGAAAAATTCACAAAATCAATTTCTTTTGCATTTATTTTATTCATCCGTTTTCGAAGGAATGCATTTTTCGTCAAAAATCTTCGACGGAATCCTTTTTTCGTCGAAAAACTTCATAAAATCAATTTCTTTTGCATTTAGTTTATTCATCCATTTTCGACGGAATTCATTTTCCGTCAAAAATCATCGACAAAATTTATTTTCCGTTGAAAAACTTCACAAAATCAATTCCTTTTGCATTTATTTTATTCATCCGTTTTCGACGGAATTCATTTTCGGTCAAAAATCTTCGACGGAATCCATTTTCCATCAAAAATCTTCTTCGAAATTCATTTTCCGTCGAAAAACTTCAAAAAATCAATTTCTTTTGCATTTATTTTATTAAACCGTTTTCGACGCAATTCTTTTTCCATCGAAAAACATCACAAAATCAATTTCTTTTGCATTTATTTTATTCATCCGTTTTCGACGGAATACATTTTCTGTCAAAAATCTTCGACCGAATCCATTTTCCGTCGAAAAACTTCACAAAATCAATTTCTTTTGCATTTATTTTATTCATCCGTTTTCGATGGAATTCATTTTCCGTCAAAAATCATCGACGGAATCCATTTTCCGTCAAAAATCTTCACAAAAACAATTTCTTTTGCATTTATTTTATCCATCCATTTTCGACGGAATTTGTTTTCCGTCGAAAAACTTCACAAAATCAATTTCTTTTGCATTTATTTTATTCATCCGTTTTCGACGGAATACATTTTTCGTCAAAAATGTTCGACGAAATCCATTTTTCATCGAAAAACTTCATAAAATCAATTTCTTATGCATTTATTTTATTCATCCATTTTCGACGGAATTCATTTTCCGTCAAAAATCTTCGACGGAATCCATTTTCCGTCGAAAAACTTCACAAAATCAATTTCTTTTGCATTTATTTTATTCATCCGTTTTCAAAGGAATTCATATTCCATCAAAAATCTTCCACGGAAACCATTTTCCATCAAAAATCTTCTACGGAATCCATTTTTCGTCGAAAAACTTCATTTTCGACGAAATTCATTTTCCGTTAAAAATCTTCACAAAATCAATTTCTTTTACATTTATTTTATTAATCCGTTTTCGACGGAATACATTTTTCGTCGAAAAACTTGATAAAATCAATTTCTTTTGCATTTATTTTATTCATCCATTTTCGACGGAATTCATTTTCCGTCAAAAATCTTCGACGGATTACATTTTGCGTCGAAAAACTTCATAAAATCAATTTCTTTTGCATTTATTTTATTCATCCATTCTCGACGGAATCCGTTTTCCGTCGAAAAACTTCACAAAATCAATTTCTTTTTCATTTATTTTATTCATCCATTTTCGATGGTATTCATTTTCCGTCCAAAATCTTCGACGGAATCCATTTTCCGTCGAAAAACTTCACAAAATCGATTTCTTTTGCATTTATGTTATTCATCCGTTTTCGACGGAATTCATTTTCTGTCAAAAATCTTCGACGGAATCCATTTTCCATCAAAAATCTTCTACGAAATCCATTTTCCGTCGAAAAACTTCACAAAATCAATTTGTTTTGCATATATTTTATTCATCCGTTTTCGACGAAATTCATTTTCCGTTAAAAATCTTCAAAAAATCAATTTCTTTTACATTTATTTTATTAATCCATGTTCGACGGAATTCATTTTCCGTTGAAAAACTTCACAAAATAAATTTCTTTTGCATTAATTTAATTCATTCATTTTCGACGGAATACATTTTCCGTCCTTCACAAAATCAAATTTTATTCTTTTTCTACGAAATCCATTTTCCGTCGAAAAACTTCATAAAATCAATTTCTTTTGCATTTATTTTATTCCGTTTTCGAAAAACTTCACAAAATCAATTTCTTTTGCATTTATTTTATTCATCCATTTTCGACGGAATCCATTTTCCGTCGAAAAACTTTTCTTTTGCATCAAAATCAATTTCTTTTGCATTTATTTTATTCAACCGTTTTCGACGGAATACATTTTCAGTCAAAAATCTTCAACGAAATCCATTTTCCGTCGAAAAGCTTCACAAAATGAATTTCTTTTGCATTTATTTTATTCATCCGTTTTCGATGGAATTCATTTTCCGTCAAAAATCTTCGACGGAATCCATTTTCCGTCGAAAAACTTCACAAAATCAATTTCTTTTGCATTTATTTTATTCATCCGTTTTCGACGAAATCCATTTTCCATCAAAAATCTTCGACGAAATCCATTTTCCATCAAAATCTTCTACGAAATCCATTTTCCGTCGAAAAACTTCAAATAATCAATTTCTTTTGCATTTATTTTATTAATCCGTTTTAGACGAAATCCTTTTTCCGTCGAAAAACTTCACAAAATAATTTCTTTTGCATATATTTTAGTCATCCGTTTTCGACGGAATACATTTTTCGTCAAAAATCTTCGACGGGATCCATTTTTCGTCGAAAAACTTCATAAAATCAATTTCTTTGACATTTATTTTATTCATCCATTTTCGACGGAATTCATTTTTCGTCAAAAATCTTCGACGGAATCCATTTTCCGTCGAAAAACTTCACAAAATCAATTTCTTTTGCATTTATTTTATTCATCCGTTTTCGACGGAATTCCGTTAAAAATCTTCACAAAATCAATTTCTTTTGCATTTTTTTCGTTAAAAAACTTCACAAAATCAATTTCTTTTGCTTTTATTTTATTCATCCGTTTTCGACGTAATACATTTTCCGTCAAAAATCTTCTACGGAATCCATTTTCCGTCGAAAAACTTCATAAAATCAATTTCTTTTGCATTTATTTTATTCATCCGTTTTCGACGGAATTTGTTTTCCGTCCATTTTCCGTCAAAAATCTTCACAAAATCAATTTCTTTTGCATTTATTTTCATCAACCTTTTTCGACGGAATTCATTTTCCGTCAAAATCTTCGACGGAATCCTTTTTTCGTCGAAAAACTTCATAAAATCAATTTCTTTTGCATTTAGTTTATTCATCCATTTTCGACGGAATTCATTTTCCGTCAAAAATCATCGACAAAATTTATTTTCCGTTGAAAAACTTCACAAAATCAATTCCTTTTGCATTTATTTTATTCATCCGTTTTCGACGGAATTCATTTTCGGTCAAAAATCTTCGACGGAATCCATTTTCCATCAAAAATCTTCTTCGAAATTCATTTTCCGTCGAAAAACTTCAAAAAATCAATTTCTTTTGCATTTATTTTATTAAACCGTTTTCGACGCAATTCTTTTTCCATCGAAAAACATCACAAAATCAATTTCTTTTGCATTTATTTTATTCATCCGTTTTCGACGGAATACATTTTCTGTCAAAAATCTTCGACCGAATCCATTTTCCGTCGAAAAACTTCACAAAATCAATTTCTTTTGCATTTATTTTATTCATCCGTTTTCGATGGAATTCATTTTCCGTCAAAAATCATCGACGGAATCCATTTTCCGTCAAAAATCTTCACAAAAACAATTTCTTTTGCATTTATTTTATCCATCCATTTTCGACGGAATTTGTTTTCCGTCGAAAAACTTCACAAAATCAATTTCTTTTGCATTTATTTTATTCATCCGTTTTCGACGGAATACATTTTTCGTCAAAAATGTTCGACGAAATCCATTTTTCATCGAAAAACTTCATAAAATCAATTTCTTATGCATTTATTTTATTCATCCATTTTCGACGGAATTCATTTTCCGTCAAAAATCTTCGACGGAATCCATTTTCCGTCGAAAAACTTCACAAAATCAATTTCTTTTGCATTTATTTTATTCATCCGTTTTCAAAGGAATTCATATTCCATCAAAAATCTTCCACGGAAACCATTTTCCATCAAAAATCTTCTACGGAATCCATTTTTCGTCGAAAAACTTCATTTTCGACGAAATTCATTTTCCGTTAAAAATCTTCACAAAATCAATTTCTTTTACATTTATTTTATTAATCCGTTTTCGACGGAATACATTTTTCGTCGAAAAACTTGATAAAATCAATTTCTTTTGCATTTATTTTATTCATCCATTTTCGACGGAATTCATTTTCCGTCAAAAATCTTCGACGGATTACATTTTGCGTCGAAAAACTTCATAAAATCAATTTCTTTTGCATTTATTTTATTCATCCATTCTCGACGGAATCCGTTTTCCGTCGAAAAACTTCACAAAATCAATTTCTTTTTCATTTATTTTATTCATCCATTTTCGATGGTATTCATTTTCCGTCCAAAATCTTCGACGGAATCCATTTTCCGTCGAAAAACTTCACAAAATCGATTTCTTTTGCATTTATGTTATTCATCCGTTTTCGACGGAATTCATTTTCTGTCAAAAATCTTCGACGGAATCCATTTTCCATCAAAAATCTTCTACGAAATCCATTTTCCGTCGAAAAACTTCAAAAAATCAATTTGTTTTGCATATATTTTATTCATCCGTTTTCGACGAAATTCATTTTCCGTTAAAAATCTTCAAAAAATCAATTTCTTTTACATTTATTTTATTAATCCATGTTCGACGGAATTCATTTTCCGTTGAAAAACTTCACAAAATAAATTTCTTTTGCATTAATTTAATTCATTCATTTTCGACGGAATACATTTTCCGTCCAAAATCTTCGACGGAATCCATTTTCCGTCGAAAAACTTCACAAAATCAATTTCTTTTACATTTATTTTATTCATCCATTTTCTAC
>JAVKPL010005926.1:0-25456 GCA_032173675.1 Gastrolobium villosum | reverse complement strand
TGGGATTACAAATAATAGAAGTGGCACTTTTGAACGTATTGCGCCCCAACCTGGACATCATTATGTGCGGACGGGTTTTGCTTCCGGTCTTAACGTTGAATATTCACGCCGACATTCAGCAGGTTGGCTCGAAGAGTAGTTAAAACATCTATTATTTTATTAATTTTTTTTTTCTTTACTTCTGCATAATGATGCTACATGCTGTACATAGATGATCTTAAGATGGAGGTTGTTTATTTGGTGGTTTCTTTGTCCTTTAAAATTGGATAATGACTTAGTTAGGATAGTTATCATTTCAGATCTGGTATGATTAGATTGCTTCTTTGTCCTGGCTTAAATGTTCCGAGCATCTCACCATTGATTATAGTAATCTGATCAAGGAAAGGAAAGAAGCCTTTGAATTGCCGGGGTAAATAAATAGTTTATGATGTTTGGTAGTAGTACTGAAATAATTTTTATTGTGCAACATGATAAATCTGCTTCTTTGTGATCATAATCGCAAAACAAGCATCTTTAAGTAAGGGTAAAATTGTGGTTGTGTCCGTTCTGATGCGAGTTCATAGTATTATTACAGTTGATGGATATTTAGCCTTTCCTCAATTTTTGAGGAATGACGTAGATAACAGCAAAAGGCTATAGAAGCCTTTACAATGTCAATGAGCACCTAAAAACCAAAATTGCGACAATTGAGTTTAACTCAATTGTAAAAATTGGTTTGGCGCATCATATGTGTCATGTTTCTGGCACGTTATTTTGGAAATGATTAAGTGACTTGTTTGTTTTGAACCGTGATAAAATTGGGTTACATAATTAAAGCTTTTGAAAAAAAATAAAATTGATATAATGGGTTACATTTGTTCTTTTTTTTTTTTTTTTGTAAAACTTAAATCTCAAAACTCTAACCCAGCACGTGGGTGGATGATATTTCGCAAAAGCGCACGTGTTGTGATCATGTGACATCGCGAAAGACAACCAAGCACGTGTCACCACTACATGATGCTGCATTTTTTTTATTAATCCCTATATCTTTATTAATGAGTACGTTTCCTCTTATCCTGCTTGATACGGCCATTCTTATTACATCTAATTTGTTACAACTTTCTGCTTGACTATAATAATCCACAGTTTGATCTTTGACGATCTTTGCTTGTGTTAATGTAACTGCTGATTTTCTTCATTAATTCTTGATATTATCTCAATCGCAGAGATATAATTTTATATTAATAAAAAAACATGACAGTTCAAGAAGTATACACTTATGACTCACCTATTTTTCACTAAAAATTCTTGACAACTAATCGTAGAGAAAGAATACTGCTGTATGGGTTACCGTCCGTCTCTTGTGCTGAACATTATCATCGGTACTAAAACTTTACAAGTGATGTCTCGTCAACAACGAATGATCGACGTTTCATTTATTTGGCAATGAGCAGAGTGCTTCGTTCATTTCTACAGAATTTTATATAAGAAGTCCGAGAGTTGCATGAATGATTTCCCCCTCTCGTCAGTTTTCTTTATATAGTGATAAAATCCAAGATATAATTTTCTTACATCAACTTATTTCACCAAAATACATCATACCACTCTACCATCTTCTGAAATGAATAAAAGGTTAAATACAGCAATTGCAACATGGGTAATGACAGCCAGCAATGGAAAATCCAATTGAAATGTCATTATCCAATAACAAATACATATAGATCCACCCATAGAAAATAATGGAATCATCGAGAGCCGAAATCAAATTCCCCCTCCAGCAGCCAACATGTGATTCATATTCTCTAACTTACATCTGTTCAGACAGAAATTTATTCGCCCTCACTAAGAATAGGTACTATGAGCGGTTTCATCTGTGCCATATATACAATCGCCCACCTGGTAAAACAAATGAAGGACCAAATTAAGCTTAGTGTGGCATCTTGCCACCAAAAAAAAGAGACATCTTAATGGCAAACAAAACAGGACATGGCTATTCACAAGTTAAGAGTTACTACTGGACCAAAAGCAAATGCACTCATAAATTAATGAACAAAAGTTTATCGATAAAAAAAATATATTGAAGATTTTGGTTAAACTATCCCAAAAAAATCACTAATTCAACTAAACAATGTGTTGTTACATTACATCTAAAGGCCCATTTCCCCCCTCCCTTATTTATACTGGACATACTGTCAGATAGCATTTATTCTATGTGATGAGGAAGACAACATCCTCTCTACAAGTGTTGACTGATTTTATCACATTTCCATTTAATAACATCACGACAACTACATTATGGTCAATTTACACATCCAGCAAAATCCAAGTTTCCCATCACATATTGTTTAGTCTCCTTGTGAAATATGGCGGCAATATGCCCCACTTTATAAACGAAAGTAAAGCAAAAAGGCTTATAATGCTAAACATATCCCAATTTTACGAAGTTCATCTATTCCTCTTCAATCAACTTTACTTAATGCTGCTACATATGACACAAAAATTGACTAAGAAACATTCAAAATTCATGTGCAGTATCATGGCCATAGATAGCAAAAGGACAGGTATGGAAACAAACAGCCCCAACAGAATTGGTTATAGATACATTCAACCTAAGAAGTTATTCATTTGGGGGGAGGGGGGAAGAAAAGAAAGATGTTTCTTTTAGTGTATTCCTTTTCCAATTGATCCAATACCTTGCCAGGGAAATAAGCGTACATACACAACTTATACATGTTCCAATTACTATTCTAACTTTATGCAGACTAAAAGAAGAATCAAGAATGTAAATCAAATATGCACTTACATCATCCAGCAGCATATTGTTGCAGTAAGAACCAAAGTTAGGTGAAATCTGTAACAGAATAATAAGATATTAGTTCATACAGAGAAAGGTAAAGAGGAAATTTTAATTTAAAAAAAAAAAAATAGAAAAGAAAAGAGAGAGGAGACACAACAAATATTTAAGGGAGTCATTATCAAGAATAATTAAATATCTTTCTTCTTCCGATCAACTTATATCATATTAGAAATCCACTTCAGTACTAAATAAATATAAATATGTCAGGTTGTAAAATACAGCAAGATGTTGTCATAAACTTTTCATGATGCTATAAAATAGAGTAGCATATTCACAAAGATGTTGAGAATATCTAAATCATGTAAATGCAGGTATTCGCGAGGCTTATTAGAAAAAATAACATCATAATTCCTTCAATGATATAATAAGATAAAGCCACAAACCTGGATCCTATATAGTTTTTAATCGATTAGATTCGAATAAACATTAGAAAGTTGGCATCCAGAACCATTTTTCTAAAAAAAATGCAAATTTTTCCAGACCTATCAGTTATGTCAGATTATGAATTTATTTATTTTCATTTTCTGTAAGATATTCCTAAGTATATTTTGAAAATGGGAATTCTTCTCTGAAATGTTAAGCTTGCAGAGTTATCTTATTATCAAGATGTTCGGGCTCTATTTGTCCTAGGTTTGATAATGGAAATCCATAAATTTGAACTAAATGAAGTAAGGAACCATAGAAAACCCATTATGAGATAGTCCGGCCATACCAATAATAAAAAAAAGAAAGAGTAAATACCTTTTTTGGTCCTCAGCAAATTTCACGATACCCACTTTAGTCCCTAGCAAATAATAAAGTTATTCGTAGTCCCTAAGAAATTCAAAATGACCCATATTAGTCCCTCAGAAGGACTAAAATGGGTACATTTTGAATTTCTTAGGGACCACTTGCTAGGGACTAAAGCCGGTATCGTGAAATTTGATGAGGACCAAAAATGGTATTTACTAAAAAAGAAAAAGGACAACCTAATGCTATAAAGCTCCCGATATGCACCCGGGTGGAAAAGGCAGACACATTGTGTGTGTCTTTTATCCAAAAGTCCCGTGGCAACAACACTAATCGTTGTGCCCAGGCTCCTTAAAGCCATAACAATAACATAACCAAATTTAAGTTTTGTAAAGTTGAGAAGCCCATAACAACATCCTATTGAATGTTTCCTCACCTATATTAAACCCGAAGGGGAAAATAAAACACAATTTATACCAATTCACCAAACACCAATTATTTGTTTACTTCACTGAAACTACCAAAAAAAAAAAAAAGTTGTAGTGTACTCCAATTTTGTGCATAGTACCCTAATTCAAGCATCCGAATCAAGACATTAAGAAGGGGTACAAGACAACAATTCCCACAATGATGCAGAAATAAATTAGGTTTATTGAAGAAGCTTACAGATTAGCAGAAGGTCCTCTGTTGCAGCAAATTCTGGTACAAAGGCACGCAATAATTCCAATCACTGCGAAAATTAGCGTCGTTACCAAGAAACCCATATTGGTCGTACCAGATCCTGATCAGAGAAAATGGATTCCTGCGATGATGGTCGTGATTTCAGATTCGGCAAGGAAGAAAGTAAATGGTGTGAACAAAAAATTGAAAACGGACCCCTAATATAGGATGTTTGGTTGCCGAGAAAATGTGGGAAAATGCAAGTGAAAACACAACGATAGGAGATTACCTCTGTGCTATGTGATTCGGCGTCGTATCAGAGATCTCCAGCTGCTATGGGTTTCAATTTGATGAGCTCGCATTCACTCGATACCAAGTACACGGGCCCAAACACTCCCTCCTCCTTTCTCGGGCGTACTTTTTTTTTTTTTTTTTTGTTATTATAAGTAATTATTTTTATAGGTAAGATATTCATACTACCAAATTTTTTTACTACCATTCTAATCACCATTGAATTCAAAAATTGTTTTTATTTTCTCTCTCTTCGTTCAACTTTTCCTCTAATCCAATGGTGATTAGAGTGGTAGTGAAATGATAGTAAAAATTTTTGGTAGTATGAATATCCTATCTCTTATTTTTAATCTGATATTACTTTTCTAGAAATATTTTATAATTTTTTAGAAGGAAAATATTACTCTCCTTTCACAAAAGATAACTCATATTCTCTCACTTCGATTTTCGCACCTCACTTCTTTTTTCTCTTGGAAGGGGGACTCACCCATTTTCGCTCTCCCATTTTCGCTCTACATATATAAGATAACTATTTTATGTGAAAAGGGAACAATAAAGCTCTTATTATAAACACATAACATGCTTATCAAAAAAAAAAAAAAACACATATCACAACAAAAAAAAGTGACTTGACTTCTTGAGGTTAAATTATCTTAGCTTAGTTGGGTCACTTGTAAGGATTTTGCAAACCTTCTTTAATATTTAGTAGTATCTAATTTTTTTATGGGTTTTATAATTTTCATGTTGAAGGAGAATTGAAATATCATGTTGTAAAGATAAAAAGCATGTGGGATCCATGTATTAGAAAAAAATTATATGTAGGACTCATGTTAGTATGGAAATTGAAGGGTGTGTATGAAAATTGTAATTCTCACGTAGAATGAGAATTATAAAACCTTTTTTTATCTATGCAAAGCAACATTCCAGTCCGCTTTAGCCTTGCCTTTCAAAGTGGCAACCATAGTAGCAATAACAATGGATAGTCCTTCACATTCCTTTGATTTTTTTTTTCCCAAATGCTTTATAGTATCAAAGGTGGCTTCACATATGCTTACCTCTATTTGAAAAATAGTCCACGTTTTTTCATTGATTAAGAGTGATAGTTGAATCTTCTGTTCAAAATCCATCAAAGTACAAACGTTTACAGAACGTGTGGTAACGAGAACCTTGCAACATCGGTGATCTTTTACCTAAGGGAATTCTTATGAATCCGAAATCAAGGTTCTTCCAAACATTGTCCTAAATCAGAGTAAAATATGGTTTTCTCCCCTTCTTCATTTTTAGGAAATTTAAATGATATCGAGCTTACAATTTTATCTTAGATCATTCCCACGTTTACAATGCTAGATATAGCCACAAAAAGCACTTTTTGTTGGCAATTTACATCACCAATATGGTTTTCCCACAACCTCCATGGCTCCATCCCACATAATCCAATCAAAGTAACCTCATCATCTTTCACTTTGCTTATAAGCAAATTGTCTACTATCAAATTCCAAACATTCTTCCGAAGGAATATATTGCATTGCCGACGAAAATGTAGCAACTCGTTCAAGTTGTACATACTCACTATCTTTTTTAATACATTTTTCAATGTCCATTATTTTCTGTGCTAACTTCTTGCCATGATGTATCGACAAAACCAATTAGGACAGTGCCCAAAACACCATGCTTCTATAAAAACTCCTCCCCATTTTATATCTCAACCATTGCTTCCTTCAACCACTCATCCAAAACTTCAGCACTCTTCATTGCTTGTTCAGTGGCATTTTTAGCACGGTCTTCCACGTGATTTCATGATGATCGAGTTGTCTTTCTTTTTTCCAAGGTCTTTAATAATATTGTTGAAGCAGCAAGGATACCTTATATTTCATTTACTGCTCGCTGCACCAAATCTTTTCCAAAGTCAAAAACAAAGGAGGTAAGACACTCCATCAATTTCCTTCACCAAATGCAAGTTAATTCACCTAAATAGAACAGTAATGATGAACATGCACTGATGAATGACAAAAGAAAAATATGCTTCTTATGAGGCACAAGACAATGTAACCACATGTTATCTGATGCAACACACAAAAAATGGACGGAACCTGACTTTTTTGTACATTGCACGAGATATGCATGAGGAAATTTTATTTCAAGCAACACATAAAAAAAATCCTATTTATTGGTATCGAATTTTTCAATGTATGAAAAGAAACATTCCAGTCCGCTTCAGCCTTGCCCTTTCAAAGTGGCAACCATAGCACCAATAGCAACTTGCAGTATTCTTCTGAAAATTTCCCTCCCAAATGCTTTGTGGTATCAGAGGCGGGGTCACATATGCTTGCTTCTTTTGCAATAAGAGTCTACACTTCTTCATTTGGTTAAGATTGATAGTGGAATCTTTGGTTCACAATCCATCAAAGTACAAACGTCTGACAATCAAATTTTTTGTTTTTCTATTTTATCCCTACTTTGACTTTCAATTTCCTTTTTTTTATCTCTTTACATATAAGTGAGAGTACCTAAGAATTTTATGAACCTAGACCATATAATTCTTTCTCAATTCCAAGAAAAAACGTGCGGCCCATTTGTTCTTAAAATCTGTTTTTTAATTTTCCGAAAGAAAAAAATATTCTAACAAAAATATTTCTGCATTAAATCTGTATTTATTTTCAAAATGACATCGTGTTAGAATTGGAAGATTAGAAAATTATAATTATAAAGACTATAATAACTCTAAAATAAATTAAAATTATAAAAATACCATGATTTGAGCTTAAAATGATGTCGTATTGGGATCACTGCAGATAACTTATTTGCAATAACGGTAAAAAAATGAACCCTACTTATTATATAAAAATAATTCTAAAAATTATATAATCAAATTTAGATATATATCTAGGTTATTTTTTAATTTAAAAAAAAATAATTTATTAATTATAGGGAAAGGTTATAATTACAATTTTTTTTTTACAATCTCTTACAACCATATCTTTTTTTTTTTTGGAAACAGAGTAATTAAAAATAAACTAAAGCCTAATTACACGTGGCCAAGCCACTCCCCTAGAGTCATTCTCCAGCAACCCAAGACAACTTTGGGGAGGAGTATCCATCAAAACAGTTTCCCAATTCAAAGATTGAGAGTACCCCGCCAGCCAGTCAGCCACTTCATTGCCCTCTCTATAAGTATGAACAAAGGACACCTGCCAATCACGATCCTTCAACATGTTGATCTTCTTCACCAGGCCTGCATACGGATGATTTGAATCACACCCAATCCGGATCATATCTAAAGCTACTTGGGAATCCCCTTCGCTGATCACCTTCCTATACCCAAAATTCCAGTAATCCCAGTAAAAAGCCCCATAATTCTGCTTTGACAGAGCTACCTACTCCCAGGTTTCTAGCAAATCCCATAAGCCAATGCCCAGATTCATCCCTTAGGACTCCTCCACACCCACTCTTTCTATTACCTTCCAAAGCAGAACCATCCGTGTTTATTTTTATCCACCCCATCGGAGGAGGTACCCATTGAACAAGGGTTTCCACTTTCTGCCCAACTTGCAGCCCAGTATCTCTGTACAGTTTTCTTGCCTCGAAGAAATTTTGCAAGAAAGTCCGAATAGATCTAACTATTTCCTCTATTGTAGAATTAGTATTTTCAAAAACAAAACTATTCTTATCTTTCCATATAAACCAGCAAATAAGCCCAAATAAAATACTGTCATCCAAGCCTCCCAGTAAGCTATTTTTTGGAGATAAATTGGACACTAATCAGTTCTGCAGGTTCTGGCTACAACCATATCTTATCACCGTTAATTTACGCCAATCAACGGTTATCATTTTAGCAAATTAAAATGCGGAAATCAACCGTAATAAGATGTGGTAATAAGAGATTGTAAAAAAAAAAAATTATAACTATAACCTTCTTCAATTAATTATTCTACAAAATAATTTTAATAAAAAAAAAATATTTTTCTTATGTTGTAGGAAAAAATTATCTCATGTTATAGAAATAAAAGTACATGTGAAATCCACGGGTAAGGAGAGAAAGAAAAAAGAGTTGTGGGATCCAACCATTTTTTGTGTGTAGCAAAATTGTTTTATGAGTTAAATTACGTGAGATAAACCTAACAAAAACAAAAAAACATAACGCAGTCGACGTCGCTGGTTTCTTTCCACAACAATGAACGGTTACTTTCCTTTGTCTGGTTCCAATGCAACCAAGTAAAATCCACTGAAAATTGTAGGAAGCTTTTCATTCTGGACTAAAACCCTAATAAAAAAAACCAAAAAAATCCACTGGAAACACTACTAGCCAAAGGGAAAAATGTCCATGCTTCCCCTCACAAACCCAAATGAGTTTATCTCATCCTCTCCTATCTACCACAATGCAATATTGTCTCCCTCACCCTCTGTTTCTCTCAACCTGAGAAAAACAATAAATGCTCCACAACGCCTCGGTCCTCGTTTGCGGTCAGTGAGATGCTCCTTCTCGTATGAAGATAGCGCGAAGATTAAGGTTGTCGGCATCGGTGGTGGTGGCAACAATGCCGTTAATCGCATGATCGGTAGTGGTTTACAGGTGGGTGGCTTCACTTTCCATTCTTTTCTCGATAAAGTTTTGTTTTTTACCTTGTCCTTCAGCTTATAGGTCAATTGGGTATCATGTTTCATACCCAATTTGGAATATCGTTAATGGGTTATTTTCAGTTCTTGTTTTTTTTTTTTTTAAATAAAATTCTATTGAGTTGTTATAACTTTCTGTAGTGGCACTGTTCAGTGAGCTACCCTTTGTGTTTTGCTGCAACCAAGTGAATACTAATATTAAATTCTGCTACATTCTCAATCAGGGTGTAGACTTCTATGCAATAAATACTGATGCTCAAGCACTGTTGCATTCTGCTGCTGAGAACCCTATTAAAATTGGAGAACTTCTGACTCGTGGATTAGGTCGGGCACTCTTCTTTGCTTGTGTTTTGACTATGACATGATTTGTTTGTGTAGCTTCACTCCAATTTCCTTGCTAATTTTGTTGTGAAATTGAGGGGTGGCTTTTGATTCAAATTACTTGATAGAGATGCAGGTACTGGTGGGAATCCACTTTTGGGGGAACAAGCTGCCGAGGAATCGAAAGAAGCTATTGCTGATGCTCTTAAAGGATCAGATTTGGTGTTTATAACAGCTGGGATGGGTGGGGGCACAGGTTCTGGTGCTGCTCCGGTTGTGGCCCAAATATCAAAAGAGGCGGGTTACTTGACTGTAGGTGTGGTTACCTATCCCTTCAGCTTTGAAGGACGTAAAAGATCCTTGCAGGTAGGTTTCTGTTGTTTCCTTATTTGAGAAAATGATTACTGAATTTCTTCTACTCTTACTTAATAAGTAATACTGCTTTCTTTAATTTGTTGAAAAACAAATTGGATTTTTCTTTTCTTTTTTTCTCTTTTCAATTAATACACATTTACAGTTTATTTTATCCTGATTATGTGGTTTCTTATCTGAAATTTCAAAAATAACTCTCTGGTTTTCTTTTGAATTCTCTTCAGGCGTTTGAAGCCATTGAAAAGCTGCAGAAAAATGTTGATACGCTTATAGTGATTCCGAATGACCGTCTGCTTGACATAGCTGATGAGCAGATGCCTCTTCAGGATGCTTTCCGTCTTGCAGATGATGTTCTACGTCAAGGAGTACAGGGAATTTCAGACATTATAACAGTGAGTTGGTTGGCAAACTATGTATTCATACTTTTTGTCTGGTCACTATAACACAATTAAAGTTCCTAATGGATCCCACTAGATTGGTCACTTGCAAAGTGAAAAGGTAAACAAAAAAGGCTTGAACCATTCTCAACTCACTACTTTTGAGTGGTCACCCCTCCTCCATAATTGGGCTTGTGTTTATGTCAACAGTCTGTTCATGCAATATTTTTTCTAGATCATATGAACTGTTGCGCCTTCTTGCAGATACCTGGACTTGTAAATGTGGATTTTGCAGATGTAAAAGCCGTGATGAAGGACTCTGGGACTGCAATGCTTGGAGTAGGTGTTTCCTCTGGTAAAAATAGAGCAGAAGAAGCAGCAGAACAGGCTACTTTGGCTCCTTTGATTGGATCATCTATTCAGTCAGCTACTGGGGTAGTGTATAATATTACTGGAGGAAAGGACATAACCCTGCAGGAAGTGAATAGGGTGTCTCAGGTATTTAAGGATTTTATCAGCATCTTGCTTAAGGAACATTTTGTTATTCCTTTAACACTTTAATCTCATGAATTTGTCACGAACACGATATTTTTAGTTTGTAAACTACTCCTAGAATGTCGCTGGATTTAGTGTTTCTGACTTCAAGTAGAGTGCTGTAAAATTTGATTATGTTGCTATTTTGCATTCATTTTAGTGTTATATGTTGAAAAATCATTAAGTATTTCATATGATACTACCTTTAAGGGCATTTAGGGAAAGCAATTTGGATGAGTCAGCGAATGAGTTGTTAGGTGGGACTAAAAGAAAACGGTTAGGAAGAAATGGAGGGAAAAGCTAAATAAATAGTGGAGGGCTAGCAGCATGAGAATCATCTTGGATATTGCTTGGTCTTGAGACTTGGGAGAGAGTAGAACCTTTCTAATTGCTCTACACTATCATTTTCTTTTTCAGTTTCACTTATAATTTTTTGCCATTACTGTTCTATCTGTATTGTTGATCTACTTCAATTTCTTGTACTGCTGAGACTAATACCAATAATGCAAGCTTCTGTTTTCATCTAAATACAGACTTTAGTTCTGTTTTCTGTTATTATTGGCTGAGTTCTTATCAGTATTCCTCTAGATTAGATCCAGTCAAGAATTTTAGCAAACCACCCAACCCCTCCCTGGAAGATAAGAGAAGGAATATATGTATACTCTCCCCTCAAGGGATTGCTTTTCTTTTCTGTTTGTGCTTCATATTAATGATTGGTGGTAAAACTACCTCCATTTATCACTAATTTTGCTTCTACATTTTCTTCCCTTTTTCTTCGTATGTGTCCTGTTCTTAACATGTGTAACTTCTGTAGGTGGTGACTAGTTTGGCTGATCCTTCTGCTAACATAATATTTGGGGCTGTTGTTGATGATCGCTATACTGGGGAGATTCATGTGACTATCATTGCAACGGGCTTCTCGCAGTCATTTCAGAAAAAGTTGCTAACAGATCCAAGGGCTGCAAAGCTGCTTGACAAAGTGACTGAGGGCCAAGCAAGCAAGGCAATGCCCCCTCCCCTCAAGTCCTCTGACTTACCTTCCACAGTTGAATCCAGAGCATCCCCTCGAAAGCTCTTTTTTTAGTTGCTTAGTTCTTTTAGCTTTTTCATTTTTCTAATTATTGCTATATTGTAGTCATTCAGCTATGTAATGATTTTGAAGCTTAACTTGTTTATTGAGATATCATTCTCTTGATGTTATTTGCCCCTGAATATGCTCTGTTATTTTCAAAACTTCTCCCCTTTTTCAAGAAGTTGGGCATTGTCATGACTCATTACTCACTTGGTTCAGTGTAACCAATTGCTTTAAGTGTATGTATCTAAAATACAATTTTGGTTAATGAAATGGATATATATGTATGCTTATATACAAAGTTAACAAATACAGGTGTATTTATTCTTTTAGCCAGTCAATATCATGAGGCATTATAGATTAAATTAAAAATGGATACATTCTTGTCCATTCTAGCATCATGGGTTTCTAACATCTAGAGTTAATGTTTAAATATCGTCACCTAAATCTAAGACAATTTTGATGTAATGCATATAACTAATCTACATGTCCTAGGATGGTGAGACGTTTACTGTGCTTATTTCACAAAGGCACATTTTTTTTTAACCAAATCATCTTCAATGTGATGTTATTGCATAAATCTTGAAAAGTTGTGTAGAATAATTAAAGAAAAAAACCTAATTCTATCATCAAGTCAAAAGTTATAACTTTATGAAATTTTACGATCAAACTATTAATTTTTTTGTGCCACGTGTCATCACGGATGAGTCGTACCTGGGGGCATGACTTTATACATGTTGCATCTGTGTAAGGCGCAACTTGTTGCATCTTTGTGGAGAGAGACTAAATGCACTAAATTTGTAAATTAGTTCCCAACTAGTCATGTTTTCGTAATTTTTTTTAAGGGTTTTCATTTCCTCCTTTAACATAACACAACAAACTTTCTTACACACACAACATTTTGTGGGACCCACACATTTTAAAACAAAAGAAAAAAGAAAAAAATATGGCACGCAAAACAAATCTCTATAACATTACACAATCACTTTTCCTACAACATAATAAACATAAAACCCTTTTTTTAAATAAATCACAAGTATCCTCCACAAAAAAACAATCTTGTTCGAATCAGGAACATCCATATCATGCCAATTTGAAAAGGCCAGCATTTTATCAGAGAATTCAGAACCAAAACAATGGAGCATGGAATTTCCGATTCTGGAAAATAAGGTGAGGAAGACACGTGACTTAGTGTAGGTGGGGCATTAAAGAAAGTCATGCACATAATACTTGTGCATAATCTAATTAAAATTGAGCAATGCGTAAAAACACAACCAGACTGACACTCCAGCCAGGAACTTCAACTTTTGTATTTTTACATGAGAAAAAAAACACACAATAGGTAGACTCTTAAATGTGCCAATTACAATACAAAGCCCAAATTACATGTAATTAGAAAAGCATATAGAGAAATCAGGAAACCCGGTTATGATGTTTCAGAGGACAGCACACATACAAGAAACACAGACAAAAAGAAGCTTGATGAGTACGGTACTTTTATTATTACAAATATTTGACTAACAGCCAAATGACAACCACCAAAACCACTATACCAATCACTGATAAAAGCATGCAAAAGCAGGAGCAACCACCCTTGGTTCGTTTATTTAAAACTGCCAAGTTCTTCTGCACCCGCTGTTTTCACAACAGAAACATAAAAGAGAAGTTGTAAGTAAATGTCAACAATATTAACATAATTTAACTTTGATATGACAAAACAAGAGATTTGGTCCCAATAAAGTTACTATAAGGGCGTTACCCTAAGCCGAGAATCAGTGACATCTACATGTTGGTCCAAGTCATCCTGATAGAAGAAAAGAAAAGACTCAATTTTAGAAGGGAGACACGAAGGAAATGGACCATAAAAAACAAGAACAAAGAAAATTAATGCAGGAAGAGAACATACAATGAGTCTAGTGTGTAGATCCAGCTCTTCATTCACTGCTAACGCAATATGTTTCGTGCTTGTTACTGTCTTCTCCAATTTCTCAAGCCCGTCATCTTGTTCTGCTTGAATAGCAATGCACTATAAGATCCAAAGAACAGACTAGAACCAATATATTTTCACAAAATTCAATCAAATGACCTTTTATAATTTGACGTTGAAGCCCAACAAGTCCATTGTTGTCCAGACCAACGGTTCTGCTCATTGCATCTGGTTTTGTTTCTGGCCCAAGCAAACTATCCCTATTTGCAAAGTTTGACATATTCAACGTGGAAGCCATTTGGTTAACTTTTGATCTCAAGTTTGCAAGCATGTCCTTGCGACGATTCATCTCCTTCTCAGATCTGCATCATTGAAATGAAATATACTTCATAAAACAATAATGCCACTTCATCATGCACCTTCACAGCTGAATTGAAGACATTTTCTCTTCTATTGATAACATCTATCTCCTTATTCCAGTACCACAGATATTAGTATTACTCTGCTAAGTGCTAAAGACATCCCCAGAGAGAGATAGTTAACATCAGGAGAATTCTTCAAAACATATATGGGAAAATGTTTCTCTTGCACATGAGATAAAGTTATTTCTAGCAACCCTAAAACGACATCACTTAGGTGTTAGGAAAAAAAATGTTGGCAATTTTAGTAATTTTACTTTTCTTTTGTATCATGTAAATTTATTAAAATGCCCTGCATTTTTTCCCAAACCCCAAAAACGACATCATTTTGGGATTGCAAGAAATAAATTTATCTCATATGACAGGAGAAATGTTAATCCCAACACACACACACACACATATATATATGTGTATATATAATTTATTTTTTTATAAATAAATAAAAAGAGAAAGCATTACAAAACAACAGCACATAGTGTTCCAAGTCCTAGTTGCTCTGTTGTAACAGCATAACCTTTTTTAATCAGCATAATCAACAACTACACACTCACATAGGCTGCTTTCCAGGGGGAAGCTTTGACAAAAGGGATTGCAAGCCATCAAGCCTGGTCCCCAATATTGTTATCTTCCTTCTTATAGCAGAAGCATGGCGCTGAGTTTCTGGTCCAGATGCGGGAAATGAACTCAGCTCAGAAACCATGCCACTGATATCATCAGCAAGTTTAACTGCTTCATTATATTCCTTCACCCATGAGTCCGAAGAGGAAGCCATTGGCCTGAAAGAAAGAAAATTCAATAAAGAATCAAACAAATATCCAGAAGAAATGATCAATAAAACTTCTACTTGTTAGATTTTTCATTGCAAGACATAAAAAATAACACAATAAATATAACCAATGAACTAGAAAGGCCCAGAAATCTTCAAAACATCATGGGACATGATATAGAACTTTTCCAGTCCATTTGATTAACACAAGATAAATTCAATAAACAAGTATTTAAAACTCATGAAAAATCATGAAAAAAATAACACAATAAAGTTAAAGCGAGGAAAAAGAAAAGGAATGGCTAATAATTACTATAACAATTCAAGTAAGAAAGAACAGCATGAAGAACCCTTAAAACTCATGATCGCAGAGAGCAAATCATGGAGCCATCCCACTATTCCACAAAATTCCCATCTGTCTAAAATCGACCACCTTTAACACGAAGTGCCCCATGCAATGGACCCCGAAACGGAAATGATTTCAGAATCAGACATCAAACACAAAATTCTCAGAAAAAAGATCATAACAAGAGCAAATTTCAAAATCAGGCACAAAAAACAAAATTCTCAGCAAATAAGCATAAAATGGGACAATCGTATTACAATCCAGAAGGAAAATTGTGTTGATAACGGAAAATAATTGGAAAAAGAGTAAAAGAAGGAAAAGATCGGAAAGCAGAGAGTAAATTACCTTTCTTTGGGAAGCTAACGACTGTGGCTTTGAAGATGAGGAAGGAGGTGATGGATGCGACGTCGTTTTAGGAAGATGGTGATTGTGATGGATGGAAAGTAGCGTACGGCAGGAGCACCACCAACCGGCACCGTCGTCGTCGTTTACCTCGTGGGATTATGGAAGCTCAAAACAAAGGCTTCGAATAATTCATTCACTGCGGCGTCGTTTTCGGTGTCCTTTTACCAAGTATTGCATCTCTCATTCTTCACTGTGTTGGAACAAATCCAATAGCGTCCACTTCATAAAGTTCGATTAATTATTTACAATTGCGTGTCGGAATACATCCAATAGCGTCCAATTTGTACACAATCTAATTATTTATTATGGTAAGATGTTGTGACTATTTTTTTTTTTTCATTTATGTCTACTCTAATTATGCATATCTAATTAGTGTATGCAAAAAGAATTCAAGTTAATCGAAGTGATGGGAAGGAGAAGAGGAATAAGGAAGTTATGTTTTTAAACAAATGCTGTAATTGAATGAGTTAGACGATTTGATATATTACATATTACATTTTAGTGGACAATAACTCATATTTTTAAGAAATTGATGTGGGGTTATAATTTTATTATAGATTAAAATTTTGAAAAATGACAATAAATCATATTATGTGAACTAATAAAAATGAAGTTACTACAGCATACCAAAAAAAAAAAAAAGTTACTACAGGTTTGTACTCGTTCTGGAATGTTTAATTATATGGACAAAATTTCATGAAATACAATAATTTCATTTTATTTTAATTGGTAAGATCCTTATTACTCAATTATTTATTCATTAATAAGAAATCTGAAATGTATCATTGACTTTTAAGTGAGTTATAATAGACTTTATTATTCTAATTTTTTTAATCTTTTTACTCCAAAACAAGATGGTTTCAATGAATATGAGACAACAATTTTTAAAGTAACATTAGATATTCCCCCATATCTTTTAAGAAAAAAATATTTATACTTTTATTGCAAAAATACTTCGTGTGTCACACTACATAAAAGTGAGTGGACTCCATCAAAATTCTCTCTCTCCTCTATTGACAATAAGATTTACTTATTTTTATATGAGTGTGATAGATAAAATATAATATACCATGCATGTTATCTTTTTAATTTCTCACCTTTGACACTTTTGTCTTTAATGAAATAATATTTTGTTAGACTAGTAGAAATTTTATTTTGTGCTTGCTTTGTGTGTTGAGTTTCCATATTTATTTTAACTAGGTTAACTTAATATCACGAATTTTGGAGGACAATATTAATACCAAGCGAATCTTTTGAATGAATAAATTAGTGGTTTAGTCAAGAAAAAAAAAGTATAAATTATATTTTTTTTACATATTATACTTTTCTTATATTATGGTAATTACATTATTATATTAAGTATTATAAAACATTAATATATGCTCTAAATTTATGCTAATACTTAATAAAGAGAAATATCAAACTCAATAAAAATATCGATTTCTTGATTGGATGCTGTTACGAACCTTGAGGTCACCACCCCAAAAGCTAGCTCAAAGGGTGAGAGTGCTCAAGGCTTTATAAACCCCACATTAGTTGTATTGGCAACCAATGTGGGACTTGTAACATTGCCACCCCCATTAAGGGCCGACGTCCACGACGGCTTTCACTCTATCGACACTGACCCGACGGTAGCCCTTTCCCCCTTTTGGGGCGGCTTCACTCACCTATCAGTATTCAGTGCCCAAAGACACCTTAATCCAGCCTATAGGTAGCCTTTTCCGTAACTTCAACTCTCAACGAAAGCACCAATGTTAAGGGATGCGAACCCTTAATGGAGATTCAAAATCAGAACAATGAAATTGGGGAAGAAAAACCAAAGGAAACGAAAGAAAGAACAAGTATATTTCTCAATGAATGGTTCCAATTACAACATATGTCCCTTTTATTCTAATGACAACAAGCTATGAGTGTAACAACCAATGCCACGTCACAATTACAATTACAATGGCTAACTCAGTAACATGTATATCCGACTACTAACATTCTGTTCCATTTCTAATACCATCACAGTAACTATTCTATACAATGTATTATATCTAACAGCTATGTTCCTAATGAATATTATCAACAAAGTCTTTTACCCAACTTAAGCTCCATTCCTCCTCTTCGTAACATCCTCCTCTTCGTAACATTGCCACCCCCTTAAAAATGGACCTTGTCCTCAAGGTCCAATGAAACAAAAAAAAAAGAGTGAGAAATCCTTTTATATAGGCTGCATAGACTGCATATTTTTCTGCTATATCTATAGGTGTAGTCGTGAATATCACATGGCCAAAGTAACCTGGTGGGAGGAGAGGTTGCAACCTTAACCTTGTGACGGTGCTTTCACCAATGCAGGCAAGGAAGTCTAATTTGTCAACCTTCCAGATATAAGAAGCTTCACTTATGTCAATTAATCCAGGAAGTGCAGAGAGGATGATAGAAGCAAGTATAGCCATAGGAGTGTAGTATAAGAGCTTTGTGAACAATTCCAAACACAGAAGCACAGTAACGGCCACAATATTTGATACTGCTGTTTGACATCCTGCATTGAAATTCACTGCAGTCCTTGAGAAAGAACCTGTTGCCATATAACATGAAGTGAATGATCCTGCAATGTTCATACAGCCCATTGCTAACATTTCTTTGTTCCCATCAAGATGGTATCCCTTAATGGAAGCAAAAGATCGACCAATAGCTATTGCTTCAGTAAGAGCAATGATGGCAAAAATCAATCCAATTTTAACTTCTTGTCCAAAATGTTGACCATGGAATTGTAACTGGTGAGCCGAACATGGATTCAGGCCTCCTTTGACATGCTGTATTATATTAACCCCATTCTTATCAGCTTTGGACAAATACACAATTAAACTTGATAATATAACTGATAGAAGATGAGCAACAACAGGCAACCAGAAAAGTTTTTTTGTTTTTTCTCCCAGTAAATCGGGCAATTAAAAGGAAAATCAGGAATGAACACCCGATGACAAAATTCATAGGGTACCACTTTTCTCCAGATGTAATTTGATGATGGAGTGACTTATAAACAGATTCCAACACCGCCACTGCATCAGTTTTGGTTGTAAAGTGAGTAAGCCCCAGCAACCCCTTTAGTTGTTGAAGACCAATAATGATGGCTGCACCTGCCATGAATCCTACAAAGGCAGCATGTGAAAGAAAATCCACAAGAAAACCCAACCTAAAAACCCCGAATGCAGTTTGAAAGATTCCAGGAAACAAGGTCATTGTAATGACAACATTTCGGTAGGCAACAGGATTAACAGCAGGATCTACCACTTTCTCGACAAGGGAGGATAGAAGCAATGAAACTACAGCTACAGAGTTACAATGTTTTGCAACTTTATTTGTCCCCACGGACGATGGAGCAAGAAAATGTATGAATCCCCCTGGGTCCCAAGCAAAGTGGAAGACAAAGTAAAGAAGGCAAAATGAAACAAAATCTTGAAGAGAAAATTCTGAAAATGGATATTGAAGAATTTCATCAAACACGTGTACTGCATACCCTGCATTTAGGCTAGGAATTTCATCAAACATGTGTGGCGCATACCCATTCTTAGCAAGATTCAACCGCACGGGAACGTTGAAGATCCAAACGAATTTGGGTTTCATCATCTTCTGCCAAACCCTTGCACAACCCTGCTTCGTCGTGTTCCAAACTACCAAATGAGACCACTTCAATCCTTTCATCGGCAAGGAACACTGGTTCCGATAAACCTTGCAGCGCTGACCTCTGGGCGAGCATTTTGTTGTTCCTGTACATGGCTTTCCTTGAACAGGAATGGGCTCTCTTACTGTCACCTTTGGTGGTGATGGAGAACGAGGAGTCAGAACAGGATCAGAAAAAAATGATTGATCGGACCATTTAAGAACATCATAATTTCTTGGAGCACCAAGAATAGATGCTTGCAACGAACTTGCTAACTTGTGTGGAGTTCTTTGATCCGATAAAGATTGTGTTGGGCTTTCGCTCAAAGAATCAGTACCCAATGATTGATCGGGCCATTTCTCCAGAATTGCGACATGAATTTGCTGCAACAAAGTATTGATTTGGGAGAACAAAGCTTGATCTTTGATGAAGCCTTGATCCATTCTCGTTTGCAAAATTTTAATGGAGATTTTTGCAAAAAAAAAATGACAAAGTCCACGATGATGAAAGCACCAATGTTACGAACCTTGAGGTCACCATCCCAAAAGCTAGCTCAAAGGGTGAGAGTACTCAAGGCTTTATAAACCCCACATTAGTTGTATTGGCAACCAATGTGGGACTTGTAACAGATGCGCTGGCTTTGTTTAGGTTTGAAAACATAAAAAATAAATAAAACATGAAAATTGCGAGACTTGATGAGATTAGTGAAATTTTCGTGTGCGTGAGTTATTGCTTGTAAATTTATTATTATTTTATCACCCATGTATTGTTATACGTTTTACTTTCCCTTGTGAACTTTGTAACAAATTTTACATTACAGTTAAGTGTTTGTTATATAATATTGATATGCACAACTGTTTTTGTTAGTTAAAAATAGAACTCATATTAGAAAAACCGTAAAATAATATTTATATATGAAAGGGAAAAAAGTGTTTGATAATTATGTTTCATGTAGCTTCGTAACGATATTGTTTGGAAAAAAAAAATACCTAGTGTTTTGAAATTTTTGCGACATGATTTTTTTCTTTCAAAATCATATCATTTTGGTTTCAAAAAATAACTTATATCCTATAACATTAGAAACACCAAACCAAAACCTATTTGAAAATGTAAAATGATAACAATTTAATTAAGAAAGAGTGTTTCGAAATGAGGTTAAAAAAATACAAGATGTTTTTAGATTTTATTTTTCTATTGCAATATAATTTTTTTTTCAAAATACTCAATATTTTCCCCCGAAACTATAATATTTTTTAGGTTTTTTTCTTTTTGGAGATAATATTTTTTAGGTTTCAGAAGACAAATTTTTTAAAGGACAGACACTAAATTCATTCAATTAATTAAAATAAAGAGAACGATGGATCCTCTTATTTTTAAGCTAGAAGTTATCTATAAGCATAAGGTAGACCAAACAGATTATGGGAAAAGTTCTTATCATGAAAAGCTCTTTTTTTTTATAATGAAGAAAAAAATTGAAAGCTAAAAGCTCATAGAAGGAGCTTTTTTTTTTTAGCTCTTATTTAATTTTCTTGAATTATGTGTTTTTAAAAAAAATGGAGAATTATAAAGATGGAGAGAGAGACAATTTTCTAGAAATATGAGTATTTAAGTAACTTTTAAGTTAAATCTTTTATGTAATTACAAACAACTTTTAATTTTAATTTTTAAGTTTTTTTTTTTTAAATTTAACTTATAAGTAACTTCTAATTTAAAAAAAATTCCAAACATGCTCTTTCAGTGTATTATAATTCTCAAGTCAATTAGAAACTCCAATATGGGCTAAATTACGGGTCGGGCTTACCCGTAAATCAACCGCTATATATAATTTCTAATTGCCATTTTCTCCAAACCTAATTCCTTCCTTACCATCTTCCGGGGACTCAAACACAGCCACCCTCTCACTTTTGATTTGATACAGCCGCGAGGTATTTTAATTTCAATTTGATTCGAATAGTTAGTATCGAAAACAATTGTCTGAAAAATGTGCCAAAATTAGCTTCAAAAAATTTATGTTTGAACCTATATCGTTATCTCTTTGATTTATTATTAGTTTTCCTGTTGGTTGTTGGAACAGACAAAACTCGAAGCTCTCGTATCGATCGTGTTTGTAGTTTGATATACTCAAGCGTTACAAACAAATGGATATGGACCAGTTACATAACTTTGATGACGAGAAAGAAGATAAAGTAATGCTTCCTCCTGGGTTTAGATTCCATTCAGAAGATGAAGAAATTATTGAGTTGTATTTGCGGGGAAAAGTGGAGAACCAGTCTTTCCAAGCTACAGCCATCAATGAGATTGACATCTGCAAAAATAATCCATGGGATCTTCTAAGTAAGATCTGCTTCCCCTTGATAAATTTCATGAGTTTTCTTACGATTCATCATCATCCAATAATTAAGGACTAGAGTGTCTGATGAAGCTAAATTGATGAAATTGAATGAAACAATAAGATATAAGATATAGAAGCTAGCATAATTGAGCTTAAACAAAGCATACACGTACTGTCACGGAGAAGGTATCTGAACTTACCATATATCTTAATTATTATATATAAGATTATATCGATATACCAAAACATTCATTAATTATATGGTTTAATTGATGTGTTAACATTTTGCCAAGTTTTCATGTGAATATCTAGAAACTCAAGCGTTAATAATGTGTTATTCAGTAAAATATAATTAGCAAAGGAAGACAGAGATTTGGTATGCATGATATATACCATGTGTTTCATATCTAGGCTAGCTAGGTGCCATTAATGAATTAACCCCATTTTTATTTTATTTATATATATATATATATTGTATAATTAATTCATGGTTTCTGATCTCAAGCCTTTGTCTATTTCTATGCAGCAATGCACCAAAGATTTGCAGAGTTACGTAGGCTGCAGAAAGAACGGTATTTGAAAAAATACAAGAACAACATATCTCTAAAGAGTTCTGACAATGTGGTTTTCGAGATGGATATAATCGCTGCCACCAGTGAATCAGGGGTTCTCAGAGACCTAATTGATTCTACTGGCGGTCTAGATGAGATTCCTATGCCGAAAGCCTCCCACTCCATCCTCTCAGGCGTCATCGAATTCTGCAAGAAGAATCACAAATTGCAAAAGCGTGTGGATAGCGCTGTGAGGCTCTTGAAGAGTGTTCTGGATCCCTACAAGGTCTGGCTCACAGGATTCCTTCGCAATAATAAACCCATTTTGTCCGACTTGCAGGAAGTAAGTTATATATGATATCTACTTTATTATCATAGCTTGGATTTCCTTTAATTTTGATTTACCACTTTGCAAGAAGCGTTATCACTGTCTCTGTCTCTGTGTTTGTACTTTGTAGGCTGCCGACTATCTCAACATTCCTAGTCTCTTGGAGTTCACTTCAGTAGTTATGGGAGACATGATGGAAAACACCGTTGAAGAGATATCAGAGTGGTGGGGTAGATCATCTATTTTACGAAGGCTCTCACCCCTCGGCATCATCGGAGTATAATCTTTCACCAAATGCTCTCCCTAAAATCCAAAAATTCTCTCTATAATCCAAAATCCTCTCCCTAAAATCCAAGAAACCCATCTCCTAAAATCCAAAATTTCCTAGCTGATTGAAGCCATTGAGAGTTTACCAGCCTTTGGGAGTTGTTGTAGATTTGTGATTGTAATTTCAGTACTTGGGATAATTTTTAAACCTTATTTCACTTTGTAACTTCTTCCTTCTTTTCTCTTATATATATCATGTATGCAGCATCGTAGTCATTAACTTATTTAGAGATCCAAGTGGAAAACATTTCAACTACGACATGCACCAATGTGATTTTGTTTGTATAATTTGTGATTTTAAAGAAAATACACTTGATTGACTGAATAGTTAGTTTGAAAATCCTGCCTTGGATTGAAGTCTATTTGGAATTTTGACCGAAGGAAAGTAAAACTGTAAAACTTTATTCTCACACTTTACATTAATTGGATATCATCATGCTTTGAATATTTATATAGATATGTCCAAATTCTATTCCTACATGTTTTTTGCCCCCCTATATTCCGTTATCTTCCAGTTTGCTAATATTTAGACTCTGAAGCGAAAGACCTGTTTTATTATATACTGCTTCTCAAACTCAAAAAAAAATTTTCTGAAGAAAAAGTCGTACGTTACTAGATAGCCATGCAGTCTATGCTTTGCTTAAATCACAAGAGTCTGATGAATGCAAGGAGGTACCTTTTATTGATAAGAACCATTGATAACTCATGCAAAAAATTAACATCTCAAATGTATACATTAACAATTGGGTAAAGTGTGTGTCATTTTAAAAGATGTAAAGTTATGTCATTTTAAGAGAGAAAAAGAGATAGATAAAGGAGGAGAGAGAGTTGACAAAAAAAAAATAAAGGCATGGGTTCCACTTCTTTGTGAGAGTGAAAGGATATAAGTTATGTCAATTAAAATGATAAACACTTTTCCCTTAACAATTTTACATATATCCCTAATATTTTAGAGGATCTTTCCACTATCTCCTATGGTTTACATGACCCCAGATAATAATATTTGGACGTTGAAAAAATCAAACTATTACATGACTTTTGCTGCATAAAAACTGGCTTATATACAAATATTAGGCTAAAACTAGGCAGTTTCATACTTAAAAAATAAACTACCTTACACTTTAGTGTATTTTCAAAATACCACCCTACACTTATAATTTAAGCATAACTCCCTTAAACTACAAGAATTGAGCAATTAACCATATTTCATAATTTAAAGACAAAAATACCCTTAATTTCAATCTAACACCCAATTTTTTTAATGGCTGCCGCCCTTTCTTCATGGCCAACCATCACCCATCATGTAACACACTAAAGTGGGTGGGGGGCATTTGGTATAGGAGAAATTTTTATTTGTCCGGAAATTTCGATTTTCAAAAATATAATTTTTACATTCAGTTCATGATAATATCCGGAAATTTAAAATTTTAAAAAATTCAGTTTTCCGGGAATCCAAAGAATACCGCATACCAAACGGCCCCGGTATTTGTATTGCTGCATTATGTAGTTTAAGGAAGTTAATTGTTTAAATTATAAGTGTAGGGTGGTATTTTGAAAACACACTAAAGTGTAAGGTGGTTTAATGTAATTTAGCCAAAATATTAGTTTATTTATTGGTACTAAAAAAATGTTTATTGCATTTTACATAGTTTTTGTCATATTTGCTGCTTAATGCCTCTGCTAAATTAATTTAAAAAAATTCATTACTATTATATTAAACATTAAATTGTGTGTGTGTGTTTTTTTTTGAGATAGGTTATTCTGCTACTCATTAATTTGCCTATTTTGCCTACTATTCTCAATATCTTTATATTACAATCTCATATTAATTTGCCTATTTTGCCTACTATTCTCAATATCTTTATATTACAATCTCATCCAATGATGAATATTTATAAAATAAAATAAATTATTTTATCCCTTTTTCACTTATTTGCCTCTCATCCTTTGTCTCTTCTCCCTAAAAGAGAGCGTTTGGAGTTCAACTTCACCAAGAGATAACTAAATCAAATTCACGGATCATCAATTTGTTCGAGAAAGACCCTTTCCATCTCAAATCTTCAAAAATCAAAAAGCCATTTTAAAAAATAAAATAAAATAATTTTCTGATCATCAAATAATGACTTCCCACTTCTATTTTAACCGTTGATTTTTGTCAATCATATCTTAACGGTATTGTTACTAATATATATATTTTTTTGGTGAAAATTGTTACTAATATTGTTACTACCAATGTCATTATCATATCTTAACCATTGATTTTTGTCAATCAACGATTATTATTTCTATAAATTAAACTCATTAATTAATTATTAATTTACAATAAATGATAATCATTGATTGACGGAAATCAACGGTTACAATATGGTAATAACATTAATAACAACCGACCTATATCATATTATTTATTTTAAATAAAATAAGTAAAAATTTTATATTAATAATTTTGAATAATAAAATGATATTATTTTAATTATTTTTTAATTATTAAATATTTAATAAGTTTAAACAAACTCACAAGCCTAGGCAAACAAACTTATAATTTGAACCTATGTAAAGCTTAGAGACCTAAAATATTTTACGTAATTGTTATTATTTTT
>JAVKPL010005925.1:0-25552 GCA_032173675.1 Gastrolobium villosum | reverse complement strand
TACTGCACCTTCAATGACTTCAGTACACTGCCACTGGTAGTAGTTGAAGCACATGAGAATTTTCGTCAAGCACTTGCAAGTTGCCCCTATGTTGATTCAATCGTATGTTTCAATCCCACTATCAAAGAATGCAACTCGGGGTGTTAAAAATTTAAAATGACAAAACCCTTATCACAATTTGGGCATTAAACTACTAGTTTCAACACAACCTGAACTTCTTAAAGCTTCTGAGCAATTCTGTTACATTCTGAATTTTTAATTTTTAATTATTTTTTTTCGGATTTCCAGTTTTATTCACACCCATTTGGATAAAACTAATCTCTTTCATGACATAGAGCACAAAGCTTTTTGCCGGAAACCCCAAGTTGCTTTGCCTAGAAATTGAATCAGAGACTGATGGGCCTTCAATAAAGTAACAAAGCCCATTAATTAGGAATTAGTATATATAGAGATGTTTAGGGTGAGGTTTTATTATGCATGTATTCAGAATATTGGAGTGGGATTTTAAGGAAAGGATCTTTTGGGATCTCTTTGGCCTAGGTATTTGGCTTTAGAGTGAGTGAGGTCTTTTTGATGCATATTTTCTGTATTTCCTTTATATTTTCTGCAATTTCAGATTTATAAAAAAGGGTTCCATCAATTTGGTATCAGAGCATTTCTGATCTAGGGAGTGCTTCTGGTCCAGATCTACCTAAAAAAAAAAAAAAAGACACTATCCGTCAATTGCAAGGAACAATTCAGAGACTCAAGGATGTAATAGATCAGCGCTATGACAGTCGGAATCTGAACGGAGTGCATGACGAAGGAAGAACAGAGGGTGAAGAAGTTGAAGAAAAAGAAATCGAAGGTGCAGAAATAATCGGAGTAGAAAAAGAAAATGCAAAAGACGTCGACGTTATAGCAAAGAAAAAAAATACAGACAGAAATGAAGAAGAAGAAATGAGAAAAGAAGAAGAAACAGATGCAGAGGAAGGAACAGAAAAAATAGAAGAAATGGTTGAAGACGAAGGAGGAGAAAAAGAAGATGGAGAATAGGCGAAAATGCATTTCCATGGCCAGATCGATCTGGATTGCGTCTCTATAGATCAGAATATGGTTTTAGCTCAAATGGTGAATGTCATGTCTGGGCAAAGAATCAATGAAAAGAAAAACATCACGGGGAAGACGATGACTTTGGTGGGTCGAAATGGGTTTATTGGAATTGGACCAAGTTTGGGTCAGCTTAATCAAGTGGTATTCACAACCCGTTCCAATAATCTGAGTGGAGAAACTAATGGTGGTGGGGTTGGATCGCTTAATGGGCCCAATACCAGAGGGCCCAATCAGACTTATCTTACTAGAACTAATGGGGCCCAAACACAAACCAACAAAACAAATGCTGGTTTAGGGCACATTTCCTTCGAGAATGAGGAAAGCGAATGATCAACACCAGTGACTCCTGCGACAAACGACAACAATGTTGACAGGCGAGGCGCGTCTTACCGTCGATGGACGACGGAGGAGACGGTCCGTGTTTATGTAGTTAGTGTTCTTAAAAGAGCTGATGATGAAAAACTTTAATGTTACTTGCTTCAATTGGGACTTTATGACCCTGCATATGCCAAACAATTTTACTACACTTATGAGAGTCTGGAAGAGAACATGATTACAATGGAAGCTGGTCTGAATGGAGAGGAATATGTACCTTCAGAGTCATCAATTTTCAAAACTGCAATGGATCCTTTGTGCCTTATTTTTAGTACGCAAAGGGTGGAACTTGTAAAATCATATATAAAAAGGGTGATGATCTTTGGCAAGACCAGTTTGTGGTTCAAAGGGTATCACTAATAGATCGATTGCTTAAGGTAGAAAATCTTGATCTTCACTTAACAGTATACAAGGTGCTAGCATGTAGACAAGATGAAGAAAATGAAGGCATGTTTGAATTCATCCCATCACGTTCAATATGCTTCAACCAATGGGATCCCGGTGGAAGACTTCTCAAACAATGGAATTGAAGCTACCACTGTGTTCAAAATGCTTCACACAATGGGACCCGGGTGGAAATTTCTTTCGAGGGGAGTATTGATGGGCCTTCAATAAAATAAGCAAGCCCATTAATTAGAAATTAGTATATATAGAAATGTTTAGGGTGAGGTTTTAGTATGCATGTATTCAGAATATTGGAGTGGAATTTTGGGCAAAGGATCTCTTGGAATCTCTTTGGCCTAGGTATTTGGCTTTAGAGTGAGTGAGATCTTTTTGGTGTATATTTTTTGTATTTCCATTATATTTTCTGCAATTTCAGATTTATAAAAAAAAGGTTCCATCAAAGACATTTCAGCCCCAACATTCTGATTATTCGAGCAGAGAATTGATTGATCAATTCTGAACATAATGAATCAAAGTAACAACCTATAGGGCATAATGTAAGCTTATCCAAGCATCATCAGAAAATTCATGAAAGTACAAACAAAAAGTATATAGAAGTCTTGGTTAAGACATCTAATACCAACTACTTCCATACTTTTCTTGGCAATATAGAAGCCTCATATCTGTAATAAACAAACTAAAGACCAAAGTCTCCTAATCACGAGAAAAGATGAAGATTAAAGAGCAATCATGCAATAAAAACAATTGCCAAAAATACAACTCCTTGAAGGCTTGGATAATACAAAATTTTATAAAAACAAAAACAAAAAAAAAGCACATATTGCCAGCATTTTTCACATTCCGAGAAGCCAATAAAACATAGGCACCAAATTTTGCCCATATTGTACAAAAAAAAACCTTCCTGTGAGCCTGTCATTTTTTACCTTATGAAATATAGGCTAAATACAAGTACACTAAGAACGGGGCATCTTTTATTTGAATAAGCGGGGAAGAATTTCATGAGCACCAATGTCCAAAACCTCTGGGTCCCTGAATATAACAAATACAAATTAGCTTCAAATCTCTAACTAAGTTTATATAACCATAAAGTTGAGTACAAGAATGCCTTAAGGCACATAACTAAGAGTATGTAACAGCAAAGTTTTCATGCTAATAATTGTTATTTTTTGGGAGATACTAGAAGTATAAAACTATCCGAGCAAGCTTCGGCATTAAGTAAGTACATGTTAGGATCCTTTGAATAGGCATTACACAAAATTTAGGCAAAAAAATCTTTTGCACACAACAACTACGCACCACAAGGTTTTGATACAATCCATGGAGGTTTTGGTTATGGGACGAGAAACGAGACTGGGGAAGATATCTTGAATGTTGCACTAGCCTACGATTTGATGTTAGTGAACACCTTTTTTCAAAAAAGGGAGTCACACCTAATCACTTATCATAGTGGCCAAAATCGTAGTCAGATTGATTTCTTTCTGGCTAGAAGAGAAGATAGAACTTTTTGTGTCGACTGTAAGGTCTACCCTGGAGAGTGTGTCGCTACGCAACATAAGCTGGTAGTCTTGGATGTTCGGTTCAACAAAGTACTTACAATGAAGAAGAGGGCTCAGAACCCAAGGATAAGGTGGTGGAAGCTTAAGGAGGGAAAAGAGAGAGAGTTCAATGAAAGAATGTTGCACGATGGACCTTGGGAGTTTGATGGAGAAGTAAATGCAATATGGAATGAGATGGCTAAGTGTATTCAAAATTTGGGAAGGAGGGTGTTGGGAGAAAGTAAAGGAAATGGATTTCATACAAAGGAAACATGGTGGTGGAATGGAGAGGTGCAAGAGGCAATTAAACATAAGGAGTGCTTTAGATCTTTGCATAAAAGTCCCAGTGAAGAGAACTTGCAAAAGTTTAGATTGGCGAGAAAAAATGCAAAGAAAGCAGTGCGAGAAGTTAGGGGCAAGGTTTTCGACGAGTTGTATAAAAATCTTGGGAGCAAGGATGGTGAAAGAGGTATTTATAAACTTGCAAAGATAAGGGATAAGAAAAGTAAAGACCTCACCCAAGTTAGATGCATCAAGGATGAAAATCAAAAACTTCTGATGAGAGATGACGATGTAAATGAAAGATGGTTGAATTACTTTAACAAGGTGTTTAATGGGATGGAGATACAAGCGAGGTGGACTTGGAGGACGCGTATGATGATATGAATAGAATATTTGTACGCAGAATTAATACACATGAAGTTAAGGAGGCTTTAAAGAGGATGAAGACTAATAAAGCCTTGGGGCCTGATGGTGTCCCTATTGAAGTGTGGAGAGGCCTAGGAGATGTGGCAATAAAATGGTTGACCAATCTTTTCAATAAGATTTTCCTAACAAATAAGATGCCTGATGCTTGGAGGAAAAGTATGATTGTGCCTATCTACAAAAACAAGGGAGATATACAGAATTATTCAAACTATAGAGGCATTAAGCTAATGAGCCATACTATGAAGTTGTGGGAGAGGGTTATTGAGCATCGCTTAAGGAGAGATACCAAGGTTTCTGTAAACCAATTTGGGTTTATGCCAGGAAGATGTACCATGGAAGCCATTTTCTTGACGCGACAACTTATGGAAAGATACCGAGAAAAGAAGAAGGACTTGCATATGGTGTTCATAGATCTTGAGAAAGCATACGATAGGGTTCCAATGAAAGTTTTATGGTGGGTTCTGGAGAAGAAAAAGGTTCCATCAAAGTATGTAAAGGCAATCCAGGATATGTATGATGGGGCTACTACATGTGTAAAAGCTTGTAACGGAACATCAAGTTATTTTCCTATCACGGTTGGTGTACACCAAGGGTCGGCTCTAAGTCCTTATCTTTTTGCCTTAGTTATGGATGAACTAACAAAAGATATTCAAGAGGAAGTGCCATGGTGTATGCTTTTTGCAGACGATATTGTGCTTATTGATGAGAGCAAGGAGGGTGTTAATAGAAAACTTGAATTGTGGAGAAGCACATTGGAATCCAAAGGATTCACATTAAGTCGAAGCAAGAATGAGTATCTGGAGTGAGTTTTCTCTAGTACGAGATGGGGACCAAGAGCCCGTGCATTTAATTGGTCAAGAGGTACCCAAAAAAGATGCTTTTAAATACTTGGGCTCGATTTTACAAAAAGGTGGAGAGATTAATGAGGATGTTAATCATAGAATCAGAGCAGGGTGGATGAAATGGCACAGTGCATCTGGGTTTTTGTGTGACCGCAAAATCCCCCTTAAGTTAAAAGAAAAATTCTATAAAACGGCAGTAAGACCGGCAATGCTATATGGAGCGGAATGCTGGCCAGCACATAGGCAACATGAGCATAAGATGGGAGTAGCAGAGATGAGGATGTTAAGGTGGATGTGTGGTTACACAAAGATGGATAAGATAAGAAATGAAGATATTCGACGAAAGGTCGGAGTAGTACCGGTTGCCGAGAAGATGAGAGAACATAGATTGAGGTGGTTTGGGCACGTGATGAGAAGGCCCCTGGATGCTCCTGTAAGAACAGAAGTTTGTTACCAAGAGCTCAACACAAAAAGAGACAGAGGTCGGCCGAAACTTACTTGGGGGAAGGTAGTAAAACAAGATTTAATAGAGTGGTATATAGATTGGCGGACGGTATGTCTTAGAACGGAATGGAGAAAAGCTATAAGTATGGTGGAGGGTTAGACCCGTGGTTATTCCTATGTTCCAGATGGTTCCTTTTTAGTCCTTTTTCCCTTCATTTCCCCCACTTCTTCTCGTCCCTTTCTTTTTCACTTTTATTTATTTATATATACATATATATATATATATATATATTTATTATTATTTTTTATTTTTATTTTATTTTTTCAACAATTTTATATCTTTCATGTGGTTCATCTACCACCGACCCCAATTAATTTGGGATAAAGGTGATGTTGATGTTGATCTACGCACCACAAGGCTATGATGAAAGCAAAACCAATTTATGTTGTGATATCAAGAATCACTAGTTGAAAGATTCCCTACGAGAAGTTCTGTTCCAAAGTTACTAAAAATTTTCAGTCAATACAGTATATTTAAAACAAACAGGTATGCTGTGCATCATGAACCAGGAGAGCATCTTCTTTTAACAAGATTTTTCTTATTGGGGTGACTCTTTTAACAAGATTTTACAAGTGAATTTGATTCTTCCATTTCATGCACATTTAAAGGTTAATAAAATCTATGCTTCCTTTGGAATGGAAGTACATTATGGCAACTTATGACTTTCTGAATACACTTTAAAAAGCCTGATATGGTAACCCCAAGGTGTGGCACAGTTGGTAAGCCCAAGGAGGGACCTTGTGACTGAAAAGTCAGGGGTTCGAATCCTAGGCGAAGCACTTTGGGGCCAGTGGTAAAAACCCTTACGCTCTACGCGACAAAGGGGATTAATCTCATCCAAATAGGTGAGAATAGCCCTAGGAAACTTTTTTTTTTTTTTTAAAAAGCCTGATGGAGAATAATCTTTCAAATTTCCAAACAAGCTGATTATGAAGGAGAATGTTCCTTCTTGTAGGTTTAGCAAAGGATACTTAAAATCGTCCCCCAACTGCCCTTCAAATAACTCCTCTGCACCCACCCCCAAGAAAAGGAAAAAGAAAGAGTAACTGGGTAAATAAATCCGTTTAGCATATTTTCCACATATTTCCAGTTAGAACAGAAATAATAATTAGTAAATAATAAGAAAAGGCTGATTATAGAAACCATTACTACAAGCATCTATGCTCACATTATTACTCATCATAAATAACAAGAATTATATTCAGTAAATAAATACATGCAAGAGAGGGTGAGAGAGAAACCTGCACAATGTATGTCCCTTTTCATTCGTACTGGGAATAAACCACAGCTTACGCAGGGAAGGTGACTCAAATTGAACAAAGAAACCATCATTCTGCACATGTTTCCACTTCCTTGATCCTTGGCCTTTCCAGACCTGCAGAAAAAAGATTGTCATTTAAGATATCTGCAGTGATTTAGACTCTGCAATTCTAAATGAATGAGCAGATGGGCAGTCAATCTTAAGCACGCTATTAACCTAAAATAAATATGGATCTCGGTTAGTAGAGCTGATCTGTTGAAAAGGGATATAGACCAGCTAGCCCGTTCTTTACATGTTCAAATGAATAACAGGTAAAATGTAGGTGATATTAACACGCCTATGGCCAAGTAGAGAACCAATAAGATCCCAATAACAGTTAATCAAATGGAACATAGCCCAAAGGAAAACTCCAAGGGGATGTTAGGGATGGGGGTGATAGAATACTACCCATGACGAGGGTGTACATTAGGAAGGGCTGTAGAGGATTAGGCTCATCCCATGCTGGGTGTGTGATTAATTTTATTAGAGGCGGTTGATTCTGTAAGTATGGATGATTGATTCTGTATTTAGGGATGGAATTGTGGGTGATGATCCTGTATTTATGGGGTCGATTTATGAGTGATCGATTCTGTAATTATGGGTGATTGATACTGTATTTATGGGGATATATATGAATAGGGGAGAAGGTGCAGGTTATTAGGCAGACACTAGGGGTGGCAATTCGGTCAACATGACATGACACGAACACGAATGCATTCAACACGAACTTGAAATCGGGTTAAAACCTTTGATACGTACACGACCCGCTTATTTTGCTGGTTGACACGATACGATATGACAAGAATAACCCGTCAACCCCAAACTATATTACCTATTAAGCGGATTGACACAACACGAATAACCTGTAAGAAGATTAAGGAGGGTCAATTTTCGCAGGTCAACATGCGACACAACACAAATTTTTTGGGATCAGTTTTTGCCAACACGAACACAACACGAAATTTGAAAACAGATAGACTCGAACACAAATTTTTCATGTCGCGTTCGTGTAATGTCAACAGGTCGTGTTGAAAATTGTCACCCCTAGGCAGACTATTGAATAAGTAGAATTTGGAGAGATCACGTATATCTCGAATGCTCGAGAACATTGTTTCTTTCCTTTTTTATGCTATTCGTACTCTTTTAATTGATTCTGTACTGGTATTAGTCATTAAAAAGGGCCGACCCAGTTCAATACCCACTCGTGAGTGTTTGGGGAAGGACATACGAGTCAAGCCTTACCCTCGCTTTTGCAGAGAGGCCGAGTCGAAGCCGGGACCTTGGACATCACGGTAAGCATGCTTACCACTGAGCCAAGCCAGCCCTTCCTTTTATTAGTCATTAATAATACAATATTCTATTTTATTTCTACTTTTATCTCTTCCTTTCCGAATGAATCCGATCAATCGGTATCAATAGTCTGCCTAATGACCTTCCCCTTCTCCCCTATTTATCACATATTCCCTATAAATACAGGATCAATCACCCATAAATACGAAATCAATCACTCATAAATACAAAATCAATCACACACCAGCATGGGAAGGGCCTAATCCTCTAGTCTTTTCTATTGTATACCCTAATCATGGGTGGTATCCTATCATAGGGTTTCGGATGGAAAGGGAAAGGAAGGTGAATTTTTCATTTAAAGTAAATATTCTCTAAATTAAGAATCTTTTAGAATGAAAGGAACAAAATCATAGATTATCATAAAACCTTGTAATCATCCCTTATTCATTTTTATAAACACTATGTAACTCTTTTAAATCTTAATTCAAAAATAAAAACTTCACTCCCCTCGCCTTTTCCTTCAAAATCCTCAATTCAAACCTATGTTAAGAGAAACCAGAAAAAAAAGACCTAGATATAAATGGCCTTCCGAAAGCTTCGTTTTTGACCCCAAAACAATGAAATCTTAGTGGGAACAGGCATTTTTATTGTTGTTGACTTGTTGTATTAACCAAGCCCACCAAAAAATAAGCTATTCACATGGATTGAAAAAATGAAATGGAGAAGAGAAGAGAAGATGGAAAGGGAAGCATAAAGCTAGTATCCAGCCAAAACCTTTTGGTGTTAGCCAGCAAAAGCGATTTAAACTAGAGAAAGAGATATTATTGATAAGGAAGTAATCAAGTAAAAGAAAGACGACAAGATATCCCATAAAAGGAGGAAAGCAGTGCGAGAAGCTAGAGGCAAGGTTTTCGACGAGTTATATAAAAATCTTGAGAGCAAGGATGGTGAAAGAGGTATTTATAAACTTGCAAAGATAAGGGATAAGAAAAGTAAAAACCTCACCCAAGTTAGATGCATCAAGGATGAAAATCAAAAACTTCTGGTGAGAGATGAAGATGTAAATGAAAGATGGTTGAACTACTTCAACAAACTGTTTAATGGGGATGGAGATACAAGCGGGGTGGACTTGGAGGATGCGTATGATGATATGAATAGAAGATTTGTACGCAGAATTAATAAGCATGAAGTTAAGGAGACTTTAAAGAGGATGAAGACTAATAAAGCCTTGGGGCCTGATGGTGCCCCTATTGAAGTGTGGAGAGGCCCAGGGGATGTGGCAATAAAATGGTTGACCAATCTTTTCAATAAGATTCTCTAGACTAATAAGATGCCTAATGCTTGGAGGAAAAGTATGATTGTGCCTATCTACAAAAACAAGGGAGATATATAGAATTGTTCAAACTATAGAGGCATTAAGCTAATGAGCCATACTATGAAGTTGTGGGAGAGGGTTATTGAACATCGCTTGAGGAGAGATACCAAGGTTTCTGTAAATCAATTTGGATTTATGTCAAGAAGATGTACCATGGAAGCCATTTTCTTGATACGACAACTTATGGAAAGATACCGAGAAAAGAAGAAGGACTTGCATATGGTGTTCATAGACCTTGAGAAAGCATACGATAGGGTTCCAAGGAAAGTTTTATGATGGGTTCTGGAGAAGAAAAAGGTTCCATCAAAGTATGTAAAGGCAATCCAGGATATGTATGATGGGGCTACTACTTGTGTAAAAGCTTGTAACGGAACATCAAGTTATTTTCCTATCACGGTTGGTGTACACTAAGGGTCGGCTCTAAGTCCTTATCTCTTTGCCTTAGTTATGGATGAACTAACAAAAGATATTCAAGAGGAAGTGCCATGGTGTATGCTTTTTGCAGACGATATTGTGCTTATTGATGAGAGCAAGGAGGGTGTTAATAGAAAACTTGAATTGTGGAGAAGCACATTGGGATTCAAAGGATTCACATTAAGTCGAAGCAAGACTGAGTATCTGATGTGTGAGTTTTCTCTGGTACGAGATGGGGACCAAGAGCCTGTGCACTTAAGTGGTCAAGAGGTACGCAAAAAAGATGCTTTTAAATACTTGGGCTCCATTTTACAAAAATGTGGAGAGATTGATGAGGATGTAAATCACAGAATCAGAGCAGGGTGGATGAAATGGCGCAGTGCATCTGGGTTTTTGTGTGACCGCAAAATCCCCCTTAAGTTAAAAGGAAAATTCTATAAAACGGCAATAAGACCGGCAATGCTATATGGAGCGGAATGATGGTCAGCACATAGGCAACATGAGCATAAGATGGGAGTGGCAGAGATGAGGATGTTAAGGTGGATTTGTGGTTACACAAGGATGGATAAGATAAGAAATGAGGATATTCGATGAAAGGTCGGAGTAGTACCGGTAGCCGAGAAGATGAGAGAACATAGATTGAGGTGGTTTGGGCACGTGATGAGAAGGCCCCTGGATGCTCCTGTAAGAACAGAAGTTTGCTACCAAGAGCTCAACACAAAAAGAGGCAGAGGTCGGCCGAAACTTACTTGGGGGAAGGTAGTAAAACAAGATTTAATGGAGTGGGATATAGATTGGCGGACGGTATGTCTTAGAACGGAATGGAGAAAAGCTATAAGTATGGTGGAGGGTTAGACCCGTTGTTATTCCTATGTTCCAGATGGTCTCTTTTTAGTCCTTTTCCCCTTCATTTCCACCACTTCTTCTTGTCCCTTTCTTTTTTACTTTTATTTATTTAGATATACATATATATATATATATATATATTTATTATTATTATTATTATTATAATTATTATTATTATTATTATTTCTATTATTATTATTATTTTATTTTTTTTATTTTTTTATTTATTTTTTATTTTATTTTTTTTCAACCATTTTACATCTTTCATGTGGGTCCATCTACCACCGACCCCAATTAATTTGGGATAAAGGTGATGTTGATGTTGATGATGTTGATATCTCCTTTTTTTTCTAACCCATGCACCCTTTATGAACTACTTTATTATTATTATTTTTACCCATGCAACGGGCTGGTTGGCAGCCGAAAACCCTTTTTCCTACCAAGCCCTGGTCAGGCTTGGGAAGTTTCTGACCGTCTTTTCTTTCTTTTTCTTTTCCTTTTTTTAAATTTTTAAAGGTCATGGGTTCGAATCCAGGAAACAGCCTCTTTGCAATTATGCAAGGGTAAGGTTGCGTACAAGGATTTCCTCCACCCCACACTCGCTAGTCGGGTTTAACGGGGAGTGGTTTTTTGGTTTTTTGTTAGAACCGTCTATTTTTTGAAAGTTCGAATTTAAAGGAATTGATGCCACTTGGGCTGTTAGCCCTTTAGGGGGACTGGGGAGGACCTGGTTTCAACCAAGGGAGAAAACATTTCCCCTCAGCCCCACTTTCACCATCACCACCCATGGAATATGTAGTGTATCAAAAGAAACTAAACTACTAAGGGCTACAATATTTTACTAATAGAATGATACTACAGACCTTTTCCTATTTTCTTTTCAAGTAGTGCTACAATACCAAATTCATGACACACCTACGGACATGTAAGCATCTAAATGAACTGCACTCACACCGGGCCCACCTAAACTGATAACCGGATCAACTTAAGCACTTTTTGTACTACAAATTTCACACACCTTGCATGCTAGGTGTGTGCAAATATCATTTCTCTTTCTTTCCTAATTGAAGATGTGATCGGCCTCAAAAGTCTGACCCCATACCTCCAATAAAGTTTCACAGTTAACTGTGGAGTTTCTTAACCACCTACATTTTCTGCTATAAAGATTCAACCCTCATATTTAATGCAGTAAGAAATCAAAAGTTACCTGTGGATAAGCAATGATGCTTTTGGGAGCCACTAAGCAGGCTGCTTTGGAGAAAGACTCCTCAGCATACTGCCTGAGAAATGAAAAGCAGTTGCTGTGTGTATGTGGCGATTCAAAGGCCTGGTAAATGAGATGACACAAATGTAAGTAGATTAAAAATCAGAATGCCATATAGTGAACTTTATTAAGTTCCTCTTCATAATCACAAGCCAACAACAGAGACCAGCTAAATATGCATGCATATGAAGCTCTATAGTCACAAATCAAAGGAAAGCAGGAAACCATGATAAAAATCAAGTAAACCACAATGAATATATTATACGAAGATTTAACAGGAAAAATATGTACCTTATCAATGTTCACAATTGGGGAGTACTTATCAGTCTGTGTCTTTTCCTTATCAAGAAGAAAGTAAACTCTGGCATCCACTGAAGAAGTTTGATGCCATGATTTTACTGCAGTCTCCATAGTCTCAACAAGGAATGAGAAAATGTCTTTACAGCATTCTTCAGATCCATACTTTCCAGACTGCATGAGGGAGATTGTTTCAGTCCTCACTTGGGAAATTTTAAAAATGTTGCATGAGTATATGGAAAAGCTAATTCTTTAACTACCTTATAATATCAATAACAAGGAATCCAAAGTTAAAGGAAGCAGATAAAACAAAACATCTCATAAACCAAAATACAGAAAAAGGAATGAGATATATTTCCAACATTATGGGTTCATTTTCCAGTTTTTTTTAATTCTTTTTCCCTGTTTTTGAGAATTGGAGTCTTTGGTGTTGACTATTAAATTTGGATGAATGACTATACAGTTCAGTTCAGAAGTGTTGATATCCTACTGCTTATTGCCATATATAAACACAAATATGGCATAATAACATGAGACGGAAGATCCCACCTATATATATAAACACAAATAAAGCATAATAACAATAAAATCACAATCACAACTACATTTGAATGTATATATTCTTCCTTAACATGTTTGCACTGCCAGAACCAGTAGGGCGTTAGCATTAGCAGGGGCACTAGTAACAGCAGGTGCATTAGGACCACTAGGACCACGCCCAAAAACCAAAAATGACAACAACAACACCTAATCAGATGTCATGTCACACAGCTCAAACCAGTCGAAAGCAGAGAAAACCAATAGGATCCCCCACGAACCAGAATGGGAAGTGATAAATCCCACCAGAAACAGCTCAGTTCAAGTTGCACAAGCACAGATGAGGTTGCAAAGCTGAGGTCATGTAGCCTAGCCTTAGAACGGATGAGGTCGTACAGTTGAGGTCACACTCCAAGAACATTAGGGTTCGGCTGGAGAAGGTTTAAAGCAGGTTAGTTTTTAAGTGGGTAAATGAAAAATGCCACTGTTTAACTATGGGTGGGTGAATTTTAGGGCTGGAGTGGGTTATTTTGAATCTGCCCGACCCAACAACCACATTTCAACAGAAGCTTGCAACTCACAGGAAATGCACATTTCATGGCAATTTTTTGCATGATAACACTTGATTCATGAGTAATCCCACCAAAACATGTTCATAGGTAGAAAAGGGATTGCGAGGTCAGAGGAACGTGCAGAATTGTATGTACAATTCGATGATCGGAATCACAATTTTGACTAAGATGAGCAGCATGATACCTATAGAGGTGGTAGTTTATGGTTTCTCCCTAGCAGTGAAGGTAAGACCTGGAACTCACCAAGGAAGAGTATGAGATCCAAATGAATGACAATGCAGATATATAATGATCCTGCACTAAGAAGATTTCATGCTATGTGAACAAGAGTCTGAGATCATGCTAACAGCTTGCCTTCCATAAGTAGAGATAATATGGTTCCAATTTCTACTAACAACATACTGAAGATAGCTATTATGATCCTTATTGTTGTGATTTACATGGTTAGAACAAGACTGGTGTATTCAATTCTTACCAATCTTATAGCAATCATGATCAAATTCCTTTCAGAGTTGAATAAGGAAAATCTCAAGTTGAGCCAATTTGGGATATCCAAAATTGGTTAGATCCGAATTTCAGATTTTCAGATAACTTTGACAAAGCATTTGAGCAACTTCATTCCATTGTCCTATATGTGAAGGACGATTCATCACGAAGAAAAGGAAGCAGAGGTAGGATGGGAATTTGATAAAAGTACTGATCAAGTTCAGGATCCTTTCTGCAAATTGAAGAGATTAAACACTAATAATGTTGATGTGAAGGCTATGGAAGGTCAACCAACTTTTTGCTGCCTTCACTTTGATTTTTTATTCATGAAGAAGTTTAAAATCCAAAGCTGTTAATCTTGATTTCCACCACCACCACCAATTGGCCACCTTGAAGATTTCAATGTGAGCTTTCTGCTGTTGTAATCATGGTCTTCAAAATCAAGATCGTATCTAGAATTGGAAGGGTAGGGGAATTTTCAAACTTATATGTAAGGGTATAAAAACAGCAACACTGAGAAACAGAACAGAGAAGCAGCAGAATAACAGAACAGAAGAGAAGAGTCTGAACCAGCAGTACTGCAGTAGAGCCCAACCCAGCTTAACCAGGGTAGAGTCCAAGAACCAGAGTAATGGCTGAACCAATGGAAACAGAAGCAGCAGAGGAGAAGAGACTAAAAACTAGCTGAAACAGCAGCAGCAAAAGAGATTCAGCAGGATGGGATTCAAAATGAAGAGAAGGGGGATTCAGGTCCAGCCGAAGAGGAGGGATGTAACAACAGCACAACAGTAGGTTAGGGCTTTAATATGAACGGGGTTCAAAGCGGACCTTAAAAATCGGGTCTTCAGATTCCAGTGCATGTGGATCTTCAAATTAGAGTTTATTGCAGCAGGGTGGGATCATCCACAATCCAATTGCTCTTACCGGAAGATCCTATGATCTTACAATGATACTCAACAATCATACCCGGTCCCACCAAAACAAGTTTCTGAGCATGAATGAGATTTCTAGTGGGGGGAAAATCATCAGATCGAGCAATCGGACAAGGAAGATCGCAATTTTTACTACCATGGTTGCAACACTTCAAGACTAAAGGACAAGTTTTAAGCAACCAAGGAAGAACGGTGAAGAAATAGGAAAAGTAGTATGATAGGAACCAGATCAGAGAAAAACAATAACAGAAAAGAAGAACAGCGATTTTGGCCCAGAAAGAACACTTTCTGGATTTTCTGTATTATATGAAAAGGAAATTACAATCTAAAATGGAAGAAGAAGAAGAACTGTAGAAACTAAACAATTACAAAGCTATTCCTGAGCAATTCGAGAGGCTCAGGGGTCTCTCCCAATATCCAAAAGGATCCCAATATTTCCCAAAGATTCCAGATACCAAAACTTTCCCTTCCTACTCCTATTTATACTGTGAATTTCCGGCCAATGTCCAAGTCCCTAACTGTTTTCTGTTTAACTTTCTCTAGAATATTCTTTGTTAACAAACTTGCTGACTCAGCATGATTCTCCAGCCCACTTATTTCTTGCTTGCAAGGTGAGGTCGTATCAATACTCCCCCCCCCCCAACAAAACTAGGTGAAGTGAAGTCCTCAAAACCTACCGCCGGGATCCCATACATAATCATCCTTGCAATACATAATCATCAAAACTTCATCTTTAAAACAGGATCCAGATTGCAATTCTTCTTGAGATCTGTCCAGACTTACTATACCCTCTTCACAAAAGGATAACAACCTTTTTAGACTACCATAATACTGATGCAATATTTTGTTTGGAAGTTTAAGAATCTGGGTATAGATTTGATGAAGAAAAATCCACTGCTGAAAGGAAGACTCAAATTGAATATGCTTGCTCGTATGATATGAAAAGTACCTCCATTCTTGTAGCATTTTCCCTTTTTTTCTGCAATTCTTCTAGCAACTGGTTAGTCTTCCTTGGAGAATTATATTTTGTTGAATGCCCAATGCCCGATCTGCATCTCCACTTTGCTTGCATACTCCCAGTTTGTTTAGGCAGAATTTGCTCCCAACATGAACTCCAGTCAGCAGTGTAAAACTCCATGGAAGCTAATTGCTTATAGTCAAGCAAGCTGTGAGAATACCAAGGCCACATAAGGGTAGCTGAACATGAACCCAAACCCAACCCTTGGGTGAGGAGGTCGAACAGAACATGGTGGAGCATAGCTTCGTAGCAACACAAGACGGAGACGAGGGAAGGAAATCGGAACAGATTTGTAACATGTGTTCTATGTCTCATGAATGTAGTCAAATTTTAAATTTATGGGCTTAAATGCCCAATCATACCCAATAGAAGTTAAAGGATCAACATCCTTGGGTTGGGCCCGAATCCATTGAATATTAATTGGGTCCCAACTTCTTAAATCAAATAAGCAGCCCACTTTTTCTTTTATTTTTAACTCCCATTTTTTTTCCTTATTAACTTGGGCCTGGCCCACTAGGTTAAAAAATTGACCCAACATTGGTAATTTCAACACTGACCTTGCACTTTTCTTCTTGCAGCCGTGTTTCATGTCAGCTGCTTCAACAACCAGATCTGCCTCCCTCATCGGAACCATTTCTTCTTTTTCATGATGCATACATAGATGACCACTTTCAACACCATTAGACAAACGTCCCTGTTGCTTCTTCTCTGGATAGCGCCAATTTGGTGGTTTTGGTAATGGTGGAGGGTGCTCTACTTCTTTCAATGGTTGTTTCTTAAACTGATCATGTATCCCCTTTTCCAACACATTCCCCGCATCTCTAGCTTCCTCAACTTCTTCTTTTTTTGTATTTCTTTCTTCCTCCTTTCGAACATCTAGTGGGTCCACCTCTTTGCAGATCACGTGGTGCTTCCGAACTGTTTCTGCTTTCTTTTCTCTTATGGCTTTTGACTCCTCCAACACAATTTCTTTTGGCAACTCTGTTTCTGGTTGTGGAAGTTCTGATTCAACCTCCATTTTCTGAACCTGTTCATTTTTTTGCTCCTTCTCTAATTTCGCAGATTCTGGATCTGCATATTTGAGCAGTCCTTGAACCTCCTCTTTCATCTTTTCATCACTTTCGATCATCTTCTCCTTCAACGTCTTATTTTCTGGTTCTGGTTCATCATCTACCAAACAAATCTGAGGTAGATATTTTTCTATGAAAGCTCTCTCAAATTTCCTCCAGCTTACCTTAGGATTAAACCAACTCCAACAGTTATACCATCTTAGTGCAGATCCTCTAAGCCCTTTCACAGCCTCTGTCCGCCTCTCATCTTCATGAATTCTTTCTTCTTTGAAATATTTTTCCAGGTAGATTAGCCATCCCCAAGCTTCATCACCTTCTCCAAAGAACTTTGGGACTTCTCTTCGATTTCTGAGGCAATTCTTCATCTCAACAAACGGTAAAAATTGTTGGACTATATCCGCTCGGAATCGTGACCATGTAAATTCCTTAGTCTGAAGCTTCCACCAAAAATACCAATCCAAAGCTTCTTCCCGCAAGGCTTTTCTCACTTGTGATAGCCACTCAACTTCCGATATACCATTCTTGCGAAAATACCACTCTATCCAATTTAACCATTCATATATATCTTCTTCACCAGAAAATACAGGGATCTTCCCTCTATGAAATTGATTCTCCATTTTTTTTTTATCTTTTTTTTTTTTTAAATGAACGGTATCCTTCAAAGCTACCCGGATCGGATAGCTCTGATACCAATTGATAGGAACCAGATCAGAAAAAAACAATAACAGAAAAGAAGAACAGCGATTTTGGCCCAGAAAGAACACTTTCTGGATTTTCTGTATTATATGAAAAGGAAATTACAATCTAAAATGGAAGAAGAAGAAGAACTGTAGAAACTAAACAATTACAAAGCTATTCCTGAGCAATTCGAGAGGCTCGGGGGTCTCTCCCAATATCCAAAAGGATTCCAATATTTCCCAAGATTCCAGATACCAAAACTTTCCCTTCCTACTCCTATTTATACTGTGAATTTCCAGCCAATGTCCAAGTCCCTAACTGTTTTCTGTTTAGCTTTCTCTAGAATATTCTTTGTTAACAAACTTGCTGACTCAGCATGATTCTCCAGCCCACTTATTTCTTGCTTGCAAGGTGAGGTCGTATCATAGTACTGCACGGATTAGGAAATGGAAGGATATATTTGTATTGATTGGGATTTTACTGTTATATTAGTATTTATTTGTTTTGTATTTTGGGTGTTATTAAGGTAAGTTTTACTAAATTTGGGTTATTTGAAGTTTTTATTTTTTCATTAACTTAAGAAATCTCAGTTATCAAAAAGGATAACTATGTACTGAATTTGATACTTTAGACTTGATTTAAGAATAGAAATTGTTCTTAAAGTTCTGTTCTTTAAGTTCTGTTTGTCCCTCCTTAGTATACTTGTTCCCCTTATCTTCTGTATTTCTCCCTCCTATTTGTCTCTCTCACTGAATTTCTTCTTCCCTTCTATTTGTCTCTTACCCTATCTACATCATATATATTAATTAATGCAAACGAAAATCTAACAGAGCACATGCTCTTTACGTACTCCTACAAATTACAATAGAACAGGAATACATGTATACGAACCATTTCAGGTTTCAATGTATCTAAATGTTTGGCCATGTCAACATTTGATTTCATATTCTCCAGTTCTTGAGCTCGCTCGCTATCTTTCACTAGTTGGTTTATCTTCCTTATCTTTTTTGATACTTCTTGACTTTGTGGGTTATACTGCAAAGCTATCTGAAAGGCAGCTAAAGCCTACAAATATTCACACAAGCAGATGTATTAGAACTAAAAACCCAAAAATTTAGCAGATTACCCAGCTTCCAATAAAATATTAAGAAAAAAGAAGTTATATACAGTACATACGTCATCATATCTTTTCATGGCCTCCAAAATGCATCCCTTCCTGAAATATCCCTGGAAATGTAGTCAAGCAGCATCGCTCAAAAATGTATTTCAAGGGTTCAAACACTGTTAATATTAAGAAAATTTGATGAACAGTTACCTTTTCCCATTGGGGTTTTAATTTAATAGTCATCTCAGCATCATCAAGAGCTTTACTAAGCTTATCCAATTGAAGCAATGCTGCGGCACGATTACTGGGAGACAATGTATGAACAGAATATACATCACGACAAGATATTTATGCATTGAGTGCAGTTACATATCTCAAAGTTGAAAAACATAGATCCAAAATACTCAATTAGCATAAGAAAGAACAAACCAGTAACTTCCAAGTGTACCACACAATGCATTTCTAGAATGACCTATATATATTAGTAATTAACCCCAGCAATGTCCCATCTGTCATTAGATGTGATCAGAAGCTCAATTAATGTGTGACTATTAGAGTATCTGTTCAGATTATCACTTTGTATACAAGTTATCAGTTAGTCACAGCGTAGTATGTTAAGTTTAAAATACATTAGTTCACCGTGAAGTATATTAGCTAAGAGTTAGTTTTCTGTTCCATATTTTACGGAATCAGTTGCAACTGATTATCTTTCCAATAGCTGGTCTATAAATAGATCTCTGTGTACTATCTTCTTCACTTTTGAAATACATCAGAATTATGAAAGTTTCATTTCTCTCAGGTTTTCTATCTCTTTCTTTCTAGTTAACCTTGATTTTGTTTAGTGACAATTAACACTAACAAATATCAAACAAGAATTAAGCACAAAAAAGGATATAATGAAATAGTTAACCAGTCAAAGAAACAACCCTATTCTGAGCGCTCAATCATGATAAGCATCTACAGAATTATTTTTTCAGTAGTCTGGAATCTGGATTAACGTCACTGTTTTAATGTCCAAATGCAGTAATAGATAATATATACTGCATGCCATAATAATCATATCATATGATATATGATGGGACATGGAAGAGTGGGCGTATCCAAACACTATGAAAGCTACAGAATAATCCCATTAAAACAAATGACTTACAAACTAACATTAAAATAAAAAATGCCATTAATACTATTCCATCAGAAAGACAGGAAATACGATCCAACACCACCATGCAAGTATTATAATGACCATCAGGAAATGGTATATGCAGAGGAAGCAAAAGGCGACCACTGGAACTTGCACTTTAAACAATGGTGAAGCTCTTTCTCTATTACTGTGACAGTATTTTTTTTTTCCTTTTGATATAATATAATGAAGGGCCGGCTTGCCTCAGCGGTAAGCTTGCTTGCCGTGGTGTGTCAGGTCACGGGTTCGAATCAGTCTCTCTGCAAAAAGCAGGGGAAAGACTGCCTAGAGTATTCCCTTCCCCAGACACTCACGAAGTGGGTATTTGAACTGGGTCGGCACTTTTTTTGATATAATACAGTGTCAGTTCAATAAACAAAGCTCACGTACCTTCAAGGCATAAGTGAGTTAAAGACCCTAAGGAAGCATCTCTATAAGTAAGACACCAATGACACTCTTACGAAGTAAGACATCAAGAATTGCAAGGCAAAGGACTATTTGGTTTATGAGAGGGTGTACAAGGGATAAGCACACCACCAATTTTTCTAATACTTTTATCTATCAGTGTAATTTCCTCTTTTCATTATTTTTGTGATATGTTCTATTTTCAGAGTTAGCCACCTAGCTTCCGGGCTTTCGATACCGTGTTCTTTTAGTAGACCTCACTCCTCAGAACAATCCAGTAAATATGTTCAATACAGTCTACTAATCTACACGGTCTCACATTAACAGAAGAGAAATTTGATGAAAATGAAAGCTTCTTTCCCATTCAAGTGCACCATCTAAAGCGCCGCATTGATGTAACTCGGACCCAAATAACACATTGCATTGCCAAACTGCCACTAAAACTCCAATTCTGAAACCTTTCATAAACTGACAATAAAACTTGACACTTCATAGTCTATAAAAACTGAGAATTCCAACAAAACTAAAAAACAAAATAAAAAAATGCACAAAAAAAAGATTACCCACTTCTGATATAGTGTTCAGAACAAGGACACAAACAAAACCAGAAGAAAACAACAAAACCTGGATCGAGAAAACCACAATGCACAGGCAGAATTTGAAACCCAAAAATTCAATCAAAGAGAAAAATGTTACTACAGAGAAAAAGATTAAAAATTTGAAAGAAAAAGAGTACCTATAGAGTGTGGGGTTTGAAGGGTCTTGCTTGATGGCTTGAGTGTAGAGTGCAGCAGCTTTGAGATACTTGCCTGACTTGAAAAACTCGTTGCCCTGATCCTTCAGAGACATCTCCGAACTTGATCCTTCTTTTTTTTCTGCCATTGATGATTTTTTACTCTTTTTTTTTTTTTTTACCTTAAAATTTGTGATTCAGGTTACAGATGTATGTAGGGTTTACCAATATGCTTGTTCCTTCCAAAACCTTTTCCTTCTCTGTTCTAGATTCTTTTGTTCATAGGTATATATAGTGTTATTATATGTTATATTATATTATTATATTTTTGTTTTGATTCCAATTGAATTAAATTTTTGAGCAAAAGTTAAATTATTCAATTTAATACGTTTTCTTATAACATCCTATAAGTTTGGTTTAAAAAGCAAATTGGATTTGGTGGAGTTTCCAGTTTTCTATTGGAAATTTTTAATATACAAATTTATTCAAATATGATGATTTAGTTATATCAAAATATAATGGAGTGTGAGTATTATTCCATGGGATAGGATATTGTAATAATCAATTAAAATTATTTTCAATCAATTTTAGTCATAGATCGATTATGTTAATCCAATGGTTATATTTATTTCCATCTTTATATGGTTTTGATTCCCCATATTTATTGTAAAAGCATTAAATATGGGGAATCATAATCATATAAAGATAAAAAAATATAAAGTATTAAATATGAGGAATCATAAATATGACCGTTTTGATCAACATAATCAATCTAACGGTGAAATTGATCGGATTATTAGTAACCTTAATTGTTGTTACAATATACTTCTCCTTATTTTATACCAATATAAGATACACTCTCTGTGATTCTATTTATATCTAACGGCTCTAATATATTAAATACGTCAACTGTTAGACATGAACATATCAATGGTCAAGATTGGATATAAGATTTTTTACTCAAAAACTAGTATAAAAATAGGGAAAAACTATTCTCATGTTACATGAGATAAGTTTTCACTCCTGCACACCTTTTGATAATTGTGCCACTTTTTTTTTCTTTTCTTTTTTGTTTTTTCAGGTGTGGAGCCCACAAGTTTATCTCTATGACATGAGATAACTTATCTCTTTAACATAAGATTAATAAAATCCAAATAGGAAAAAACTATTCTCATGTTATAACTTAGGGTTTTATAAGAGTTATGTTGTAGGAAAAGTGATTGTGTTATGTTATAGAGATTCGTTTTGCGTGCCGAAAGTTTTGTTTTTTTTTTTGGTTGCGGGCCCCACAAAATGTTGTGAGTGTAGGAAATTTTTTGTAGACATGTTAAATGATAGATGATAAACCCTATAACTTATCACAAGTTTTTCTTTTTTTTTTCAGGTGGTGGAGCCCACAAGTTTATCTCTATAACATGAAATAACTTATCTCCTTTAAAATGAGATTAATAAAAATGAATAAGACTTATGTTGTTACAGCAAAAAAAAATTCTTGTAGTGGAGTTCACAATGAAGAGAGAGAAAGGTGTAATAGGTGAGAGAAAACAAAATGTAGCTTATTTTATGTCTCTGCTGCAAGAAAAAAAGTTTTGTAGCAATGGTAGAAGTTTTATTCCCTTAATAAAATCCATAAAAATAATATGTCCTTATGACTCTAGACTAATTCATAAAAAAGTGATAAATACTCTTTACCAAAAAAAGAAAAGAAAAGTGATAAATACAATTTCAATATGCTTGAATTTTTATTCTAATGTTAAAAGTTTTGGTTTGAATGAATCCAAAAATAATTCAGGATAAAATCGAGTTACCTAAGTAGATCATGCCAGAATGCATCTACCTTTCATTTATTTTTTCACAATTTAATTGAGGTTAATTTTTCATGATTCTATCAAATCGTAATAGATCCTTTCATGTTAAAGTTTCACATATGTGTCATGTGAAATTTTTATGTATGAGAAAAGTGTGTGTCATTTTAAAGGATGTAAAGTTATGTCGAGAGAAATAGATAGATAAAGAAGAAGAGAGAGTTGACAAAAAAATAAAAGTATAGGTCTCACCTCTTTGTGAAAGTAGAATGATGTAAGTTGTGTTATTTAAAAAGAAAAACATTTTCCCTTCATCTATATATCTTTCTTCATTAATAATAAGTAAACACCACATATTTAATGCATGGGAAGTGAGAGATTGATAAAAAAAAATCAGGTGTCGATTCTTAATATGAGAGATCTACTCCCAAATCTAAAACACTTATTTGGGTTCAAAGATTTTAAACAAATCAATCATTTTTTTTATTTCTCTACTAGATCATTGATTTCTCGTTTAGTTCAATTCGAATAGGGTAGAATTACAACGAGCAAAACTACTTGTACCAAGTTTTTAACGCATGTACTGAGAACTCAAAACCACTAGTTAAGTTAGAATAATTTAGTATATGTTGATCTAAATATCTGATAGTAATTTTAGGTAACGGGAGACTCATTCCCAGCTTCTTGGTTTGGCTTGCTCTTCTTCAAATAATTCTTAGTTCTAATGACATGAAGAAACGAAGAAAATCTCGAGATTCCGGAACCCTATACTGTGAAGTAAAACATTCTTTAATGAAGAAACCCTTTACCGTGAAGTAAATTGAACTATGCATAGTGGAGAAGACTTGACCCAACTCCCAAGTCAATTGACAAAAAATTTAAAAAAAATAAAAAATAAAAAACTTAAAGGCTAAAACTCTATTTTGGTTTATAACATTTGACTAGAATATCATATTAGACATGTGATTCCAAGTTTTCAACTAGTCACGTAAGCTTCATGTCAACACTCACCGTTTGTAGTTTAGATGACATCAACTTAAGGATACATTAAAATGAAAAAGTACTATTTAAAATGTAAAAAAAATAAAAATAAAAAATCAAATCTAAAATTTGGTGAAATTTTAGGGGATAGTTGATCATCCCGATACTATCTTTGAAAGAGGTTTAAAGTCTTAATCCTGGATTTAATCCAAATAAGATTATCTCCGGTGAAGGATATATGTGAATTATCCAAAAAAAAAAAAATCTAACTATTCCTCTAATCAAAGGATTGGCTGAAATAAAATTTTGTAGTGTATTAAGCATTAAGATGATCTTGCCAATTCTTCTGATTTTTATATTATTGGTTGTTTTTTTGTGATTATACTAAAATCTTTCTCATTATTATAAGGGAGATGTACTTGTTATGTTGTTGCAAAAATTATTTTTTGCAGCAACCGATTATAACTATATACTCTCTGAAACACATAGTTATAATTGAAAAACTATTTTTTCTTTTTCTCCATGTCAGCAGACAACTTCTGTAACACCCCGTTGTTAACCGGTGTGTTATCACCAAATATGATATTAAGCGCAGTTACAATCACAGCGGTTCATTTATAAAACACGGGTAAACTTTTTTCTTTTTAATATCATTTTCTCCAATAAAATAACTGTGATCATAACCCAACACTTTATGCGGAATGATTAATACCAAAGCCTAATACCATACACTCTTTTGTTTAGAGGTTGCCAAGTGGTTCCCATAAACCAAAAGGCTAAAACTCGTTCTATCCATTTTTATCACTAAATGTCTTAACCATTTTATTTACTCCAACAATTTTAAACCTATCAAATGCTTCTTATTTCTTAATATGTTATAGATTTCTTCGTTAGATACGAGTGGGTTCAAACCGCACTCAATTTGGAGCTTTGTAGCTCAAGTTATGCTAAATTTACTCAACCTAAGTTTATGCTGAAAACAGGCAGTGCGCGTAAAACGCGGTACCGGGCACTATAACGCCCACACTGGGCGCTAAAGCACCCAACAACAGAGAATTTGAGCTTCAAAGGTGCAGAAGGGCGCTAAAAAGTCCAACTTGGGCGTTTTAACGCAGAGCAATAGAGAATTTTGGTCGACACAGTGAAATAGGGCGTTAAAACGTCCCCCTTGGGCGTTTTAGCACCGGACAACAGAGAGTTTCACTAAGAGCAGGGCGCTAAAACGCTCACCTGGGCGTTTTAGCGCCCAAACAGGGCAAATCAGCCTCCTGCACTTGTGTAGGGGCCACACCAGGGGCTGAGTTCCCTACCTTCTACAGCCCCATTTCTAACTCCGATTAACCCCAAATTTTGACACAACATAGAGGGTAACTCCACCTTCAAAATGGTGTAAGGCCCAACCCTATTGGACCACAGTGGAGAGAGATACGTTATCCCAAAGTTTGTTAAAAACATGCCAATTTTCCGAAAATTGGCCAAAGTTCCCTTTGTTTTTACAACAATCCTCAATCTTACTAATGCAACCTAAAACACATATAGGTATATAAGTTCAAAAGGGTGGAACACACAAGGACCAACAATGCCTTGGGGCACTTACAACCCATCACAGTTTATCTTACATATACACTACTTCTTAGGTTTCAATCATTAAGTTCAATTGCATGCATTGGTTAATAATACATAAAACCAATTCTAAAGTAGGCCTAAAAACTCATCCATCATATTATACATCCCTTAATACAACATAGGTGGCCATGGACAAATCTCATGCTCGCCCCAAAATGTGCGTGCTCATTCATAGG
>JAVKPL010005924.1:0-25571 GCA_032173675.1 Gastrolobium villosum | reverse complement strand
CACCTGAAAGGTACGGGTTTGTGATTGAGAATCAGCAAACTGTTGAGGATGATGAACCAAGTAACTACGATTGACTCCTCAAAATGGCTTGAAGCCATGGAATCTGAAATGGATTCGATGTATCAGAACAAGGTATGGACCTTGGTTCCTAAACCGCAAGGAATAGTTCCTATCGGTAATAAATGGGTCTTTAAAAGAAAGACTGATGTAGATGGCAACGTTCAGACCTACAAAGCTAGGTTGGTGGCGAAAGGGTATCATCAAAGACAAGGAGTTGACTATGATGAAACTTTTTCACCAGTTGCCATGATCAAATCTATTAGGTTCATGCTTGCAATAGCAGCATACCACGACTATGAAATTTGGCAAATGGATGTCAAGACCGCCTTCTTGAATGGGTTCTTGAAGGAGGAAGTGTACATGACACAACCTGAAGGCTTTGAAAACAAAGATCAGGAGCATATGGTATGCAAACTACAAAGGTCAATATATGGGCTAAAGCAAGCATCAAGGAGTTGGAATATACGTTTTGATGAAGTCGTTAAGAGTAACGGTTTTATCAAGAACGAGGATGAACCTTGTGTTTACAGAAAGGTAAGTGGGAGTAATGTCGTCTTCCTAGTGCTTTATGTAGATGACATATTGCTAATAGGAAATGACATCCCCACATTAAAAATAACGAAAGAATGGCTTTCAGAAAACTTTACCATGAAGGATTTGGGAGAGGCAGCCTTTATACTTGGTATAAAGATCCATAGAGATAGATCCAAGAGGCTGCTGGGTTTATCTCAATCCACGTACGTTGACAAGATGCTAAAGAGGTTTAGCATGGAAGGGTCGAAAAGGGGTTTTCTTCCTGTCAGTCATGGGGTACACCTATCAAGGGCTATGTGTCCTAAGTCACAGCCTGAGAAGGATCGCATGAGTGGAATTCCATACGCTTCGGCTATTGGATCCATCATGTATGCCATGATATGTACGAGACCAGATGTCTCATATGCTTTAAGCATTACGAGCAGATACCAGTCAGACCCTGGAGAGGGTCACTGGACGGCAGTCAAAACCATCCTTAAATACTTAAGAAGAACTAAGGATGCGTTTCTGGTCTATGGTGGGGTTAATGAGTTAACAGTGAAAGGGTTCACTGATGCCAGCTTTCAGAGTGACAAAGATGACTGCAAGTCACAGTCAGGATTCGTATTCACCTTAAATGGTGGGGCAGTGTCTTGGAAAAGTTCCAAGCAGGAGACAACAGCAGACTCAACGACAGAGGCTGAATACATAGCTGCTTCAGAAGCAGCTAAGGAGGCAGTGTGGATCAAGAAGTTCATAAATGAACTAAGGGTGGTTCCGAGCGTGGATGAGCCCATACAGTTGCTTTGCGACAACACTGGAGCCATCGCGCAGTCAAAGGAACCTAGGTCTCATCAAAGATCTAAACACGTGCTCCGCAGATATCATTTGATTAGAGAAATCATTGATAGGAATGATGTAAAAATGGATTATGTTCCCACAGACGATAACCTGGCCGATTCTCTGACAAAGGCTGTTTCTCAGAGAAAACATGATAGTCATTATGAGGCTTTGGGCATACGACTTAGGTCTGATTGGCTCTAGGCCAAGTGGGAGCTTGTTAGCATATGGGTGTCCTAGAGACAATCTTTTGATTAAATAAAGGACACTAGATGTAGAACTTTATTTGTCGCAAATAAATGTAAGCACTTTTTATTCAGTTTCATATTGTGTCTCGATATTACTGTTAATATTATATGAATGAACTGGATAAACCCCTTGGAATAGAACAGGTATCTCTTGAGTATCTGTGATGAGATCACGATCATGAGGATTCAAGGATATTGCATGTCTATTCCTAATTATATGTTCCTAGTCTAGAGACACTGAGTTTGGGGATCAGTGATCTCGAGTAAAGACTAGTACGACTTATCTACTTGTATATGGATACAAGGTAAAGACCTCATGAGCTGCAGATATGGAGATATCTTAGCTAAAGTCGTGGGTGGACCTATAAGAGTATAGCTCGCACTGAACAGACCCAAAAAGAGACTCTATGAGGAAATCTCACAGATAGTGTCATTAGAGTAATCTCTTTATGTTTGGGTGTGTCTTTCCTTAGACCATAAGTTATTACCTAGACTGTGTTCTTGAAGGCATGTTTTGATTGTATACCTCGTCTGCCTGAAACATGGAGACTCATAGGTATACTGTTGGGCGTGTCCTTAAAGGGCACAGGGCTAGGGTAATAAGCTGAAGGAATTCGTCAAATCTCTGTGAGATATTAGGTTATCTGTAAACCGGAGAAATCGGGATGACATTTACAGTGACTCGGGAATCTATGCATAGTAAAAGAGATCATGAGATGATCTGCCTTTAGAGTCAGTAAATTGAAGATTCCCTATTTCGAATAAAGCTTACCCTAAACCGCAGGGGTTGATACATTTCCTTACCCTAGGTTAATGGGAAGATAACCGAGACGAAGGGAAATACATACGGTAACCAAATATGTGCAATAGGTTGATCAAGTCATTAATCTGACTAGTTCTGGGGCAACAAAGCATTGCTAGTGCTCTGTGTTGTCATTAATTGGGTTGTGGGCTTGTTGGGCCCAAGCCCAGTTATGTCAGTAGCTAAGTTGGACCTAATGGGTCACACACTAACACCTTGTAGTCATGATGGACTAGCTTTAAAGGTATTGGGCCTAATAATGTTATTAGCCCAAGAAGCTGTTTGGAAGCCCACCTAAATGGGTGGGTGATGCATGGAGTTTAGTAATGGGCTTGGATAGTCCAAGCCATTACTAATTAATTTAATTAGTTAAATTAATAATCAAATATTTGAATTTCGAATTTTGAATTTGAAATTTGAATTTTGAAATTTGAATTTAGAATTTGAATTTCGAAATTCGAATTTTGAATTCGAATTTTGATTTTGAATTTGAAATTTGAAATTTTGAATTTGAATGTTTGAACGTTTGAATTCAAGTGTTTGAATTCGAATTTGAATTGGTTTTGAAAAGTTGTTTCATAACAAAAGGATAAGACAGGATCTTATTGGAGCATATTGCTTGGATGAAGAAGCATCTTTGGAGGCTCTCCCTAGGCTGTTTGGTGCGCCACTTTTAAGTGATAAGAGTGTTATCTTATCACTTAAAACAAACCTCCATTCAGATTTGGTGGTTGAGGGAATCAGTGGGTGAGTTGATTCAAATTTTGAATGCAACTGCTCAATGTATTTGGACCCTTTCTAGGGCTGAATTATGCGCATGAAAACTATATACTATATGATAGTTTATGAATTTAAGTTTAAATTAATTTGAATTTAAATTCATGTGGATAAGATTGGAGGTTGTTGGCATAGTTTGTTTTGCAACAGCTCCACCTTATCACACTGTTTCATGCGCAACTTTCAAAGGAATTTGAAAGTTTGTTTTCATTTTGAATGAATGAATTCCCTCCTCCTCTCCAAAGGGTGCGCATAAATAGACATGTTCCTCACCTTAGGTTTATTGGAAAACCAAGCCAACTTTCCTCCTCTATGCACCATTTTGTAGGGTAGCTCAGTACACCTTTCCAAACAGGATACCTAGCCTCCACCCTCACCACTTGTGCGCATAGCAAGCCTCATTGTGGTGTTCATCTGGTGGCTTTCAAGAAAGATTTCTTGCATCATAGACGAACGGTGGTGTGGATCACCATTAGAGGGTTTGAACCCTTCAAGCCTGACATCTCATCTCCCTGACTGATCAGGCCAAAACAAGGTAACATCATGCTGTCTTAAAGCATGAATCTTTGAGTGCATGTATGTTCCGCAGTAAAATTTTTGTTTTACACCTTACATGCATCGGCCTTCAAAGGCCAGTTTACTTTCATATTTTTGGTGAACTTTGGGAAAGCATATATCCGTCCACAGAGGTCCAATAGGGACATGCCATACATCATTTTGAAGGTTGAGATGTCAAATATATTGTATCAAAATTTGGTAGCTATTGGAGTAGTACGCAGACCTCTAGAGCCATCTGAATAGAGACTATTCAGAATTTCCTTGCAAGTGGGGCTGTTGGATGCTGTTTTTGGAAAATTTATTCTCACCTTAATTCTAGGTTAGATTTGGCCCATGATATGTCAAATTGAAGCTTGAGGTGTCTAGTTTACTGTATAAAAATTTGAGAGAAACTGGTGGAGTATTTTTTCCATAATCGTTGAAAGAGTAGAGGTTGTTTGGAGCCCTGTTTGAGGTTGGCTGGCAGCTTTGCTTGTCCAACTTCAAGCAGTGATAACCGGAGCAAACGAGAACTTTATGAAGCATGTGATAGCTTTTTGTAAATATAATTAAATCTAGAATATCATAATAAAATATAAGAGGTTCGTAACCACTTTATCTCTCACAATATCCAGATGAGTGAACCATGTTCGGATAGGTAAAAATCGTAAAAGTGAGTTTTATGCTAAGTGGATTTATGGGAACCCCTTAGTGAATTGAGATAAGTATTATATGATAGTTAGGAGATTATTTTAATTATTCCGCATTTATTTTTCAGTATGATCATAACTTTTACTCATTATGTTTTGTTATTGGTTTTAAATGCTCACGTAATGAAAAGGAAAATGTTTACTCGCATTTGAATAAATGAACTGCTGTGATTGTAACTGCGCTTAATATTATAATCAATGTTAACAACACTGGTACGTAATGAGCCGTTACAAGTTTTCTTTGTCTAAATTATATTCATGGTTGATTTGGTTTTTCAGTGAGTTACTATCTTTGTGTTGTAGCAAATGATAATCGAAATTTATTGTTTCCCAGTGCCAGTTAACTATTCAAGTGATGAAATAAGATTTGCGTCCCCGATAAGGTGTAGTACTCAATGTAAGAGTGTTGTATGAGGCAAGACATATAGACCTAAGTTCAATGGAGAATCGTCGTTAATAATGTAGGAAGCTGAGAATCAAGGCAAGTATGTCGGGCACAATGGCTCTATGGAGAGAATTCTGCAACATAACAACACTATAAATGGTATGTAAAAGGTGCATCCTCAATAGATGAAGAGGAGTATAAATATAGAAATATTCCCTAATGATGAGTTAAAATTATTTTCCCTTGTGGGCCCACTGTGTAAGGCAAGCACACTCACCTGATGCGTGAGGTGTGCTGTGCAAAGGGTGAATCCTCTATAAATAGGGTCTAAAAGTCTCAGTTTAGAGATATAAATGCATAACCGCTCATGTGGGCATTAATGATCAGCCCGATGGATTTAGATATTATTGTCAATCCATACCAGATATAAACTAAAATTGTAAAATGATCCAAAAAATCTCCTACTATGTGTCCAAGAACAAGAGAATTCATTGATCAATGAATAATATTGATAAAAAATTTCTCCTTGGGATAATTTAGAACTGAGGAGTGCATATGGCTATTTATACATGCTCTTGTGTGTGAATTTACTAATGCGCCGTTGATAGATTCTGACTTTTTTCTCAAATTTATTTTTATGTATGTTAAAAGTAAGAAAGAAAAGAAAGGGCTCATTTTATGTGAAATCTCTTTCATAGTCTACCAACCCAGCAATTTCGCAAAATTGTCCCGCCAACGGACCGACATCATCACATGTTGTTGAGACGAATACATATTCTCTTTTTATTAGGGAACAAACTATTCTCTAAGGATCTTGATCCTCTATGAAAAAAATGACATGGTCATGTGCGCAATCATAACTTTACAAAGGTGGATCAATGATAATAAAGGAAGATATTAAAAATATTAAAATAGGTAGTTACAAAATCATAATTGTTGATTCACCTTTGTATAGTTGTGATATTCTCACATGACCATGTCAATTTTTCTCACATTAGAGGATCCATTTCCATTCTCTAAAGCGAACTATTCTTCCAACTTTTATTAAAAAAAACAAATTTTATAGTTTTTGACATATTGTTAGGAAAGATAACATTAATTTTCTGAACGTGTTATGAATAATTTAACTCGAGCTACACAAATATATCAAGCTAATATTTATCCATAATTCTTTAGAGAGAAAAAGTTACAAGCCAATATTTTATCCCAAAATATTTTCTAAATTCCCCACTTACTTTCATACTTCTTTCAGGCCTAAAGTCTATGTTCAATCATTTTTTGTAATCATCGTCAAAAACAAAGAAACCTAGCATGAAACTCTAACACTCAATCTTGGTAAACTAGCTATTTTGCGTGTTGCGTAAGGGTGTGCAAAATAACCATAAAAGTGGGTCGAACCATGAATCGAACCGAACTGCTCCATAAAATAACCGGTTTTAAAAAACTAGTTCATGAACCGAATCGGTTTTTAAAGAACCGGTTCATGAACCGAACCAGTTTTTAGAACCGGTTTAAGAACCGAACCGCTTCCGAACCGAACCGAACCATTTTCAAACCAAACCAAATTAATTTTTATAACTTTATTTTTTAAAATTTTTAAATTTTTTCTTTTCAAAAGAGGGTCGACCCGAACCGGTTCCGAACCGGTTCCGAACCGAACCGAACCGAACCACTTCCGAACCGAACCACTTCCGAACCGAACCGAACCACTTCCGAACCGAACCAGTTTTGGACCGAACCGAACCACTTTCGAACCGAACCACTTAAACCAATTCGGTTCGGTTTTTCAAAAAAACCGGTTCGGTTCGACCCATGCACATCCCTAGTGTTGCGCCATCTCACGAACTCCAATCAACACGCCAACCACATAGTCAGAACCACCATAGACAGAGGATTACGTCGACGTTGGAGCCGTCCAAAAATATTGCCAGACACACCCTCGTGCACATCTACTTCTGGCAGCACGTACGATGGTTTCTACAACTACTTCTGCTCTAGTTTTCATTTATTTGCATTTCATGCAATGATCTTAGATTTTCCATACGAGTTATGATTTTTCACAAATAGGTCCAAACAACTTGCAGGTATCCTTCTTTCTAGCCCCTAGAATATATTTTATCCGATCATACCTTACATCAAAATGTTTGGATCTTTGATCAAAAGGTAGAGTTCTTGGCAAGATGTATAAGGCTTTTTTGTTGGGAGGGTGTCCCTTAAATAGTCTATGCGAAAACAATGTATCTGATTAGCAATACAAGTTTACCGCTCGGCACTCACAAACAGACAAGCTGAATTCTTTGAGCTTATCGCTTGGCAATTCAATCTTACTGATCGGCAATTCAAGTCTACCGATCTGCCAATACAAGCAAGAGACAAAAAGTAGACAAATGTAACATATGAGAGATAGAGAGAAAGACACATCAAATTTTAACATGAAAAACCTTCCCTATGGCAGAAGAGTAAAAACCACGGGACACTAGTGTTGGATAAGTTTTAAATTAAAATAATAAATAAATAAAAAATGAAAGGTTTATGGTGAAGAGGTGTCTCCCAAGATATTTGTTAATGGACAATTAATATGCTTAGTTTATGGTGAAGAGGTGTGTCCCTAGGTATTTGTTAGTGGACAATTAATATGTTTAGATTTCCTATGTTAGTCATTATCACTCTTAATCATTTGCTATTGCTTATAAATAGCATATTGTAACTCTTATAAATTATAGAAGCAGAATCAGTAATAGAATAGAGATATATTCAGAGAATTCTCTGAGTATTTATGTGTGTAAGCACCAGTTATGGGGCTTGTGAAATAACAAATTGGTATCAGAGCTTGAGCCAATGGAGAATATGAGTAATAGTCTGCCAGTGCCCCGACTGACAAAGGTGAACTATGAAAACTGGAGCATCCAGATAAAGGCTCTTCTACGAGCCTATGACAGTTGGGGGTTGGTGCAAAATGGGTTCATAGAACCTGAAACAACGGAAGGATATTCAGCAAATCAACTCAAGCAGTTGAGTGCGTCGAGAACAAAGGATGCAGTGGCACTCTTTATGATGTTTCAAGCCGTTGAAGAAATCGGTGGTCTTGAAAAGATTGGAGGTGCGACGACGGCAAATGAGGCTTGGGATATATTATAGATGACCTACAAAGGCGTGGACCGTGTGAAGCAGGTCCGACTTCAAACTCTAAGAGGAGAGTTGGAGGGGATGAAGATGAAGGAAACCGAAGGAGTGTCGGACTTCATCACCCGGGGTCAAACCATGGTGAACCAGTTGAAACAGAATGGAGAGGTGCTGACCGACTCCAGAGTTGTTGAAAAGATTCTGAGGTCGTTGACGGACGATTTCAAAAATGTGGTATATGCAATTGAGGAGTCTAAGGACTTGGCTGCACTTTCTGTTGAAGAGCTAGCTGGTTCTCTTGAAGCACATGAGCAGTGCAAGAAGAAAAAGAATGAGGAGTCTCTTGAGCATGCACTCCAGAAAAAGGCAACAATTAAGGATGAAAAGGTGATGTATTCTCATAATGTCCTAGGTAGAGGTCGTGGATGAGGTGGACATGGAAATGGCTGAGGTGGTCGTGGCCGAGGTCAGGAGGTGAAACATGAAGAAAGAACTGAGACGAGTCAGCAAAACTGGAGAGGTAGAGGACGTGGCCGAGGTGGAAGAGGCCGATTGTCGAATCAAAGTAATATAGAATGTCATAAGTGTGGCAAGTATGGTCACTATGCCAAAGATTGCAACTCGGGAAGATGCTACAACTGTGGCCGAGTTGGGCATTTTGCTAAAGACTGCCGAGATAAAAGAAGAGTTGACGAGACTTCAAATTTTGCTGCAGAAGGAGAAATAAGAAATTGAGGAGTTTTGATGTTAGCATATGGTGAAACTAGCTCAAAGAGTGAGACAGATTGGTACTCGGATACTGGTGCCAATAATCACATGTGTGGTTACAAACATTTGTTCAAGAAGTTGAGAACGGTGGAAGCCGGACATGTCTCTTTTGGAGACGCGTCCAAAATTGATGTGAAAGGTCGTGGTATGGTCTGCTTTCTACAAAAGGATGGACGGGTCGGAACAATTCGGGATGTGTACTATGTGCCCGAGCTCAAAAGTAACATTTTGAGCATTGGACAATTGATGGAGAAAGGTTACTCGGTTCTAATGACAGACCGAGTTCTACTATTGAAATATAAACAAGGGCGTCTGATAGCCCGAGTTCAGATGGAAAAGAACATAATGTACAAGCTGAGTTTGAAGAGCGTGGAGGTCAGCTATCTGCAAGCCGAGGTGGAGGATAAGATGTCTCTGTGGCATCGACGGTTCAGACACCTTCATTACGGTGGTCTAGCCGAGCTGATGAAGAAGAACATGGTAGTAGGACTGCCAAATATAAATTCTGAAGGAAAGTCTATGAAGACTGTGTGCTAGGTAAGCACGCAAGAAGCCCGTTCCAAAGGACGACAAGATACCAGGCTAAGCAGCCTGTGGAGTTGATATATACCGACCTGTGTGGACCCATAACTTCGGGTTCCTTCAGTGGAAAAAGATATTTTGTTTCGTTTATTGATGAACTCAGTTGTAAGACTTGGGTATATTTTCTGAAGGAAAAATCCAAGGTGCTTGAGGCCTTTAAGAAGTTTAAAGTGATGATAGCAAATGCAACATGGAGATACATCAAGTCGGTTCGTTCTGACCGAGGTGGCGAGTACGTTTCAACAGCCTTTAAAAGGTATTGTGAAGAACACGAGATAAGGCGGTTCCTGACCGCGCCGTACTCACCACAACAAAATGGAGTTGCTGAAAGAAAGAACCGGACTATCTTGGATATGGTGCGTCCTATGTTGAAGACTAAGAATATGCCTAAGGAGTTTTGGGGAGAAGCCGTACAATGTGTTGTGTACGTGCAGAATAGATGTCCGCATTCAAGTGTGAATGATAAAACCCCACAGGAAGCATGAAGTGGTCTAAAGCCATCAGTGGCTCATTTCAAGATTTTTGGTAGTGTTGCGTATGCACACATACCAGACCAGCTCAAAACGAAGCTTGAAGATAAGAGTAAGAAGTTTGTGTTTATTGGATATGATGAGAAGACGAAGGGATACAAGTTGTTGGATCCCGTCAATAAAAGGGTGTTGGTAAGCCGAGATGTGAAAGTGAATGAAGAAGATGGATGAGACTGGAATAGTACATCCAGGTTCAATGTGGAACCCAGAAATCTATAAATTGAGGTCGAACAACCTTCGACCCATATCCCGGAAAATCCTGAAGTCTCTGATGATGAAGAAGAGCAAAGACAACCGAGAATGAGAAGCTTGCAAGACTTGTATGACTCAACTAACGAAGCACATCTCGTTTGCTTGTTAGCAGATTCTGAAGATTTGAGCTTTGAGGAAGCTATCCAAAATGAAAAATGGAAATCTGCCATGGAAGAAGAGATAAAAGCTATTGAGCGGGATAAGACATGGGAGTTAGCTGAGCTTCCAAAAGGAAGTCGGCCCATCGGTGTAAAGAGGGTATATAAGAATAAGATGAATGCTAAAAGGGAGATTGAGCGATTCAAAGCCCGACTAGTAGCAAAGGGAAGCAAAAAGCTAGAATAGACTATGACGAGGTGTTTGCACCCGTAGTGAGGATGGAGATAATCAGGTTGTTAATCTCACATGCAGCCCAACTTGAATGGTCGATCTATCAGATGGATGTGAAATCGGCATTCTTAAACGGTGTACTTGAGGAGGAGGTATATCTGAAACAATGTAAGAACCCACACCACTAATTAAGGAAATTAATTAATTAAATGTGAGAACTAGGAGATAATTCCATAATTGACCCTAATAATTATTATGAGGATTTAATAATTATAGTAAGTGAGTAATAATGCTGAGAGTCACTTTTCGGACGAAAAATGCAGATACCAGTTCTGCTACCCGGTATAAATGCGTACCGGTGAAGTATCCCGGAAAATTATAATAAGTGCTTGAATATTCCTAGAATATTATATAGGACTAGTAAAACAAGTTTCAGGTCAAAATAATGAGAACTGGTGCTAGAACTGATACTGGCTATGGAAAAGCGCGTACCAGAAAGGTGCTCCGAAAAATAAAATAAAAATATGACAAATCTTAGAAAAATGAGAAGGTTAAGATTACAAAGTTTGGGATTAAAATGCTAAGCGTAGCAATTAACGTTAATACTGTGCGTTTATGACTTAAACCACTATATATACTCGTGTTGGCTCAAAACCCTAGAAATATCAATTCTACGTGAGACACTTGGGAGGTTGAGTGGTTATCACTGTTCTATTGCATTGCCTTCACCAATTGTGACCAAAACCACCATTTTCTCTTGATTTTCCTTCTCTTTGATCTTGCAAACTCTTGGGGGTGAGCTTGGTGAGGGAAAAAGGTACCCTTTCTGAGTTTTTGGGTGCTGTTTAGTGGTGGTCTAGGGGCTGACTTCAACTTGATTCAAATGTCTGCACCTTCTGTATCAATATTTGGACATACTTTTCTTTCCTTTTCTTTCCTCAAATATCCACTTTTTCTTCAAAGATTCCCAACTCCTCTCAAAATTCTTACTAACCCTCGTTGCAATCATGTGAATCTCACTCCTCCAAGGATATAGCAATGCATATGAAAATACAAGCCTCATATCATATGCAAATTCCTCAGGTTTGTAATACAAATAATTGTTTAATTTGTACTTAATATCCTTCAAACCTATTGGCTTGGATACAACTTCAGAGTTATCAAGAAACTCCAAGACCTTAACATCAAGAGCTTCTTTGAAAGCCCAACCATCTTTTCCTACCATCAACCTCTTCAAGATCACCCAACACTGTATTTTTTTGTTTCTGTCCATGTTATTTGCCCTTTGTTTCTTCTCTTTCTTGCATTCTGCACCTTCCTTCTTCAACTCACGAACTTGGGATGCAGTTCTTGACATTCTTCTAGAGTTTTCTTTGATGAAAGATTTTGTTGGTGGGTGTTGTTCAGTTGTTCTACTCATTCCCAATGGGGGAGAAATTTCAGAAGTCTCGTTTCTCATTTTCTTGTAACGAAAATCAGCGATCTCCAATTTTTGGCACTCTTCTTGGACTGTTCTTGAACGTTTTGCACCACCTTTGTAAAACTTACCGACAATTGACTTTTTGGGTTCTGCCATCGAAAAGAGTTTGAGTAGAAAAAACAAGAAAACAATCAATTTTGGTAATGTATAATTTTGCTGTTGAGGGTGTCTTTTATAGGATTGGACGTGGCAAGAAAACATCAAAAAGAGTGCTTATATCTTTTTTTCATATCTTTCCTTTTTGGTGCAGATCTTTTTTTCGTATCTTAAGTAATCAAGAAACAAAGTTGCCAGATTTATGTTTCTCAAATATATGGAAAGATAACACATATTTTATTTATATTTTAGATTTTAAATGATACAAAAAAAGATAAGAAATAATATTTAAATCTAGGAAATAATATATAAAAGTATATTTTTATCTATATTTTAGATTTAATGTTAACTTCCAAGAGTTTCCAGACTTATGTTTCTCTAATCTTTAAAATCTAAAATCTAACATTTCCTGTATACCTTCGTTTACTAGTATTTTGGTTTACAAAAAAAACTCTCATTTCATATTACCAAAAATCATATACTATTTAAGAAATCCAAAATCAAGGGAAAGTAGCAAAACAAATTGTGAGACAAAAATATCCCATCTCACATCAAAACCTAGGTTTGGTGACTGTCTTCATATTTCATCTTGCGCTGCTTTGATTGGTTCTCGATAAGCTTCGTGGTTTGTTCTTAACTTCGATTTGTGTTATTCACCAACAAATCAACTTGCTCTATGGTTCTCCACTGTCAGTTGTCTTTCTTGGTTGGCTGACTTATTTTTTTTTAATCAACGCAGCACACATCGAAACCTAGGTTTGGTGTCTTCGAAATCTACTATTTCCTCTTGCGCTGGTGTGGTTGGTTCTCGGTAAGCTTGACTGTGCCCTGTTCTTTAATTCAATTTGTGTTTTTCACCAACAAATCGATTTGCTTATGTGGTTCTCCATAGTCATTTGTTTTCCTTGGCTCGCTAACTTCAATTTTTTAATGAATATTTGTGATATGGCATTTTGCTCTCTTTTTACGAAAATGGGAATGGCTTCTTCCCATTTTAGTATTTGGTCATTTGAGTTCTTAGTTTCTGATGTGAGCTTTTGAAATATCCTTTTTTTTCATAAGAGAAGCTGTGGTATTTTTAAAGTTGTTCCCACACTTTTGTCTTGTTTTAGCAAGTGTCCATTTTTATGTGGTAGTTTTGTTTCTTTTTTGCATTCTACCTAGTGAGTAAGTATACTTGTTTTCTATCTTGTTTATAGTTGTCTTCTGTTGGGGGGTTCTTTACCTATGTTTTAGTTGTGTTGAGTGTTTTACATTCCCTGGATTCAAAACTGTAGGTGTAACAGCCCGTTGTACACCGGTATTGTTAACATTGATTATGATATTAAGCGCAGTTACAATCACAGTGATTAGGTTAATTAAATTACGGGCAAATTTTTCTTTTAACATATTCCTTTTCTTTTCCATAAATACTTTTTCCGTAATCAATTAAAACCACACTATAATTGTAAATGCCATTTGCGGAATCATACACTTTATAACATCATAAATCTTCCCTTTTATTCAATTCATTTAAACTCACCATCTTACTCTCTCATTTTACCAAGTTGTAGCCCTTTACGTTGTCTACGCGTGGTTTCAAACCACGTATCATTTGGAGTTCTACCCATCAAGTTAAGCCCCTTTCTTTTAGTCTAGAAAAACTGAATTTTCGAAAATTACACTGTGGTAATCGATTACCAGTGGGTGGTAATCGATTACCACCTGTCAAAAATGAGGCAGTAGCCAATTTTTCAACTCCTCTGTTCTGGTAATCGATTACCAACTTTGGGTAATCGATTACCTCACATGGTAATCGATTACCAAAGGCCAGTAATCGATTACCAGTGCAGACAGTAGCTAATTTTTCGTCCCCTGTTGCATGGTAATCGATTACCATGCTTGGGTAATCGATTACTATGCAGCAAAATGACAGATTACAGCAGTTTTGAGCCCCAAAAAGGGTGTGTAATCCATCCCTAACCCCTTGGTACTCCACATAACACATAATCATGCCCTAATGTTGGCTCTAGGCCCTTCCATCATTCAATTTCCTTAAGTTAAACATCATTTACAACATTCTCAAAATAATGGCCATTTACATGCAAATATGGACCATTTTACAACATTACACATCAAGACTTCAAGGCTATGAATGTGGCAATGGACAAGTCCCATGCTCACTCAAAATATACAGTTATCCAAGCCATGAATAATAAAACATAACAAGACTTAGCATATGACCATGAACACTAACAAAAGCATGGAAAATGACATCATGCAATATGTTCATGACCTAAGTCTCAAAATACTAATGGTATGCTATGTGCACTCCATAACTCCTCCAAAAGGTCATGCAATCCAATGCACCGCATGCCAATCCAACGTCCACTACACGGGCTTCTTGCCCGAAGCTCCTCCCGGCTCATAGTGACCTGAAATGTGGTCCCCCAAACACGGGGTGAGATATACGGATATATCTCAGTAAACCAATGGAGCTAGAGGCTCTCTCCACTCCATGGCTCACTAAAATGTATCAAAATGACATAATATGCTATGCAAGTACAACAATATCACCATCCACCTGGAGACACCCAAGAACATCCACTCATGGATTAATGTTCAAGGACTCCATCATATAACTCCCGAGACAGTCCTGGCGCCTCTCCCATGGTTGAGAAGACTCCATGGCAATACCCAACCGGAACTCCTCATGAGCCCTATCCGGCGGACGTCCCACGTTTGGATCATCCTGGCGCCGCTCCCAGAGTCGACTCCACGGCAATACCCGACTGGCATTCTCACAAGGATGAATCCAGCAGATGTCCAAACTCCACTCGTCAACTGGCCAGTGACCACACAATTTTCACACAATACAAGCAATATGCATACAAGCACACAAACACATCATGTCATAACCACATAATCCAACCACAACCTTCCTCTAGGTGTGGTGGAGCTCACTAGGGATTAAACCCAAGTTCCAAGAGTTTACCTCAATACGAGCAACACCGTTCCAAACGTATGCTCCCAATCAACTTTTCACAATTCCAACCGCGTGAGGCACCCTACAACAATCATCAAATCCAAATTACACCAAAACTCATTTTTCCATGAAAATCCCTCAATTTTGCCTAAGTTAAAAACCTATATTTTTCACCAAAATTTAACATAGCATTTCTAGCTTACAAACATGATTCTAAGGCCTTTTCATCTAATAGCATTTTTCCATTTGGGCTCTCTATCATCACACATCTAAAATCAAAGCTTTGAACACAAATTCATAGATCTAAGAAATCAACTATCAAAAGACCACAAATATACTTACAATGTGTAGTATGATCAACACCAAGGCTTCACTAAACCCTTTGAAGATCAAAACTCCAAGAAATCTCCAAAAACACTAATGGGTCGAATCTGAGTTGCTCAAAAACGCGGCCAAGGAGGTGGATTCAAGGCTTCTAAGTGCTACCAATGGCTTTGGAAGGTTGTTTACGATAGATTTCAACACCAAAATCAAGCGATTCGGTGGAGAAACGAAGAAATGGGAAGAAATGGAAGAAAATGGTGTTTTGTGTCTTCCTCCCTGTGTGTGTGCGCGAGAAGTGAAGAAGAAAGGAGGAAAGAAGGAAAGAAAAAGGAGGTGGGGCCAAGTGACTTCGGTCACACGGGTCCCACACGCGATCTAACTTTAACTCCGATAAAAATTCCGATCACAAATCCTTAATCTACATATTTTTCCAGTCCATGACATATTTTTATTCCTCCAAAATATTAATAAAATTTTCACACCTATCGGTACACTCTCACCACAGTATTTTAACACTAAAAATTCACTATTCATCAATTTTTCCCAAATTTGCCTATTTACTCAATTTTCCGCCCTGATTCCATTTTCAGCATTATTTTTGTCATATGAAATCTCTAACTCAGTATTTTTGCCTCATTTCACACGGTTGGCAAATTACCATTTTGCCCTTTTTGCCCCTTTTGGCCATAAACCTTGGATTTTCACTAATCCACCAACTTTCCTTTCACAATATAACATTAAAATAAACATTTAAATATTTGAGGTGTTATATTCACCCCACCTTTTTGAAATTTTGTCCGCAAAATTAAATCATACCTGCTCGCTAACTCAGGATACAGTCGGAGAATCTCGTCCTCCCGCTCCCAAGTAGCCTCCTCAGGTGTGCGGCCTTCCCACTGAATCTTCAGCATGGGAATCACTTTACTTCTCAATCGCTTTTCACTGCGATCCAAAACTGCAATAGGACCAATGGGAGTCTTCAAGTTCTCCCTGATTTCAATATTATCCGGCATCACCATATGTGATTCGTCCGGAACATAACGTCGCAACTGCGACACATGAAACACATCATGTAAATTAGACAACTGCGGGGGTAAGGCAAGCTGATAGGCCACCAATCCTACTCTTTTCATAATTTGATATGGCCTAATGAATCGTGGACTCAGCTTCCTCACACCCAACGCACGGCCAACACCTGTGACCGGCGACAAACGTACAAAAACATGGTCACCTTCCTCGAATTCCAGCGGTCTATGCTTATTGTCATAGTAACTTTTCTGCCGATTCTGTGCCTGTTTCAATTTTTCTCTGATCATTTCGATTTGCACTGTTGTTTCCTGCACAAAATCCGGACCAAATCTTTCTTTATCGCCTACCTCAGTCCAACAAGTGGGCGTACGACACCTCTTGCCATACAAAACCTCATATGGTGCCATACCCAGACTGGAATGAAAACTGTTATTATAAGAAAACTCCACCAGTGGCAAGTACCTATCCCAGGCATTACCCTGTTCCAGTGTGCAAGCTCTCAGCATATCCTCAAGTGTCTGTATGGTCCTCTCAGTCTGACCATCAGTCTGCGGGTGATAAGCAGTGCTCAGCCGGAGCTGAGTGCCAAAAGCCTGCTGCAAAGCTCCCCAAAATCGTGAAGTAAACTTCGGGTCCCGATCACTCACAATGCTAATCGGTATCACATGGAGTCTAACAATCTCCTTTACATACAGTGTAGCCAACTTCTCTGTGGTGTAGTCCACTCGTACTGGTAGAAAATGTGCAGACTTCGTAAGTCGGTCCACAATAACCCAAATTGAATCATAACCAGCTTGAGTTCGCGGCAATCCCACAACAAAATCCATTGAAATACTCTCCCATTTCCATTCAGGTATATCCAGCGGCTGAAGTAATCCAGCAGGTTTCTGATGCTCTATTTTCACTTTCTGACAAACCAAGCACTTAGACACGTACTCGGCAACATCCCTTTTCATCCCAGGCCACCAGAACTTAACTTTCAAATCTTGGTACATTTTTGTGGCACCTGGGTGGATAGCATATTGACCCTTATGGGCCTCAGTCATAACTTCCTCTGCAAGTTCCTTGGGCACAACAATCCTGCCCTGATATAATAACAATCCCTGTTCATTAACAGATATGCCACTCTGGCCTTTCAAATATTTTATACTTTCATTTCTAATCTGAGTCTCTTTAATCTTCTCGTGCAGCTCGTTCTCAATCCGAGTCAACTCCATATCACACATTCTTCCTGCAAAGAAATCCGTTATCTTCATGTCACGGAATTGCTCAATCACTTCGTTGTCCCACATCATCATATGAGATAAGTTAACAGACTTCCTACTCAATGCATCTGCCACAACATTAGCCTTTCCCGGGTGGTATTTCAGCTCAAAGTCATAATCCTTCAAGAATTCAACCCATCTACGCTGCCTCATATTCAGCTCCTTCTGATCAAATAAATATTTCAAGCTTTTATGGTCGCTGAACACAGCAAATTTCATCCCATACAGAAAATGCCTCCAAATTTTCAAGGCAAACACAATAGCAGCCAACTCCAAATCGTGCGTCGGATAATTTTCTTCATGCGGCCTCAACTGCCTAGACGCATATGCAATAACTTTTCCTTCCTGCATCAATACGCTCCCTAAACCTTTCTTAGAAGCGTCACAGTATAACACAAACTCACCCTCCGGATCAGGTAGAGTCAACACCGGAGCAGTAGTCAATTTCTCTTTTAGTAGCAGAAAACAGTCCTCACATTCCTGGGTCCACACAAAAGGAGTATCCTTTCGTGTCAATCGAGTCAACGGCAGAACCATTGCAGAAAATCCCTGTATAAATCGGCGATAATAGCCAGCAAGCCCCAGAAAACTTCTAATTTCAGTCACAGTCTTAGGTCGTTCCCAGTCACTCACCGCTTCAATCTTGCTTGGATCCACTACAACACCGCTTGCAGAAATAACATGACCCAAAAATTGCACCTCAGACAACCAGAATTCACACTTAGACGGTTTAGCATATAATTTCTTGTCCTTCAACACCTGCAACACAGTCCTCAAATGGTCGACGTGCTCCTCCTTACTCTTAGAGTAGATCAAAATGTCATCAATAAAAACAATTACAAACTGGTCCAAAAACGGTTTGAAAATGCGGTTCATATAGTCCATGAACACCGCAGGGGCATTAGTAAGCCCAAAAGGAATCACTTGATATTCAAAATGTCCATATCTGGATCGGAAAGCTGTTTTAGGTACATCCTCCGGTTTAATCCGAATCTGGTGATATCCGGACCGGAGATCAATCTTTGAAAATACACAGGCACCCCTCAACTGATCTAACAAATCATCAATACGCGGTAATGGGTACCGGTTCTTTATAGTCACTTTATTCAGCTGTCGGTAGTCAGTGCACAATCTCATGCTACCATCCTTTTTCTTTACAAATATCACCGGTGCTCCCCACGGAGACACACTTGGCCTAATAAAGTTTTTCGCAGACAGTTCTTCAATATGTTTCTTCAATTCAGCCAACTCAAGTGGCGACATCCGATATGGAGCCAAGGAGATCGGCCCCACACCAGGCAATAAATCAATCGAGAATTCAATCTCTCTCTCTGGTGGGAATTCCGGTATCTCATCCGGAAATACATCCTCAAACTCATTAACAACTGGTATAGCAGAAATCTCCTCCTTTTTGTCACCCACCAATCCGCCCAACAAAACATAACCCAGATCTCCAGCCTTCAAGGCTTTCACAGTCTGACTGACAGACAAATACAAAGACGGACAAACAGACGGCCTCTCGTGAGATAACAACAACCTCTTCCCGCAGCAATCAATCATTGCGCAGTTCCGAGACAACCAATCCATCCCCAAAATTAGATTGACAGAGGCCAGGGGTAAGATAATTAAATCAATGGTGTAACCCCTGCCTAAATAAGTGAACTTCACATCTTCGCAAATCCAAGACGATTCACTGACCTCTCCTGTAGCGGTAGTAATACGCATCGGAGGAACCATCCGTGTTACCTTTAAGTCCAGCGCCTTAGCCACATAGTCCGCCACAAATGAATGTGTCGCTCCCGAATCAAACAACACAGATAAATCAACATTAGATAGAAAAATTATACCTTTAACCAAATTCGGAGCCTTTTCAGTACGTTGCGCATTAGTAGTATAAACTCGTCCCACAGTAAGAACAACAGCAATAGGAGCAGCAGTAGTAGTAGTAGCTGGCGGCAAGGCCTGCAGATTCGCAGCCTGCCCCGAAGAAGATGTACAATTTCTAGCAAAGTGGCCACTCTGACCACATCTAAAACAATTCGACGTACCAACACCACATACACCTCTGTGGTACTTCCCACACTTCCCACATTGTGGGGTAAAATATCTGTTCGAAGCACCACCACCACCAGTATTTCCGCCCCTCTTGAACTGACCAGGAGGCTGCCTCACATGCAACCCCCTACCTCTATTATTATTATTGAAACCTCCTCTGTTAGCATTACCAGAAGGACCAGGTGTCCTCTTAACATCTTGCTCTTTTGTCGAATCAGATTTCGGATACCTCCCATAAACAGTCTCGACCCTCTTACATTGGGTCACCAAATCAGCAAAGTTTCTCACCGCCGTATTAGACATCCTCTTAGCAATCTTCTCACTCAGCCCTCTTTGAAATTTAGCTGACAAGAATTCCGGAGTAGGTAGAGTACCTCCATAATTAGCGAACTTCACAAGCTCATTAAATTTTGCCACATAGGCATCCACAGTCATAACTCCCTGTACCAACTTATCGAATTCACCTTGCTTTGCCTCCCGAACATCGCGGGGAAAATATTCTTCATGAAAAAGACCTTCGAACATAGTCCAAGTAAGAACCTCACCCTGAATAACAAATGGGCGAGACACATTGTCCCACCACTCTTGGGCATCACCCTCCAGCATATAAACAGAATACAATAACTTCTGCGGATCTTGGCATCTCATAACTTGAAAAATCTTGTCCATTCCCCTCAACCAAGCAGTGACCTCCTTTGGGTCCCTTGACCCCTGAAATGCGGGTGGCTTATGTTTCCTAAAAGATATGAGCCTACGCTCATCGTCAGCATTATCAAGCACCTGCCCAGCAGCCCCAGTAGATTGGGCAACAGATGACGGATCAGGAACATAACTAGGATCCGTAGTAGTATGATGACTAGCCTCACCAGTGTGGTGACTAGCCCCACTCTCCCCCTGTTGAGGAGTAACAGAGGGCGTCGGTGTAGGAGTCACCGTAGCCGTATGCGGAGGTGTATCTTCCCTCCTAGGACGACCTCTATCCGCCCTCAACTCAGCCATAAAGGCCTGCATCATATCCTGATTAGCTTTCATCAGGTTCTCAGTCATATTTCTATTTGCAGCCGTTTCCGCCTGCAGAGCATTCAGTGCTGCAGTAACCGGATCCGGTGGCAAAGGACCTGCACCACGTGCCCCACGGCGACCTCGTGCCCTACTCATGATATCTGTACATGTAACACAAAGGAATGAGTTGATCAGACCCACACTGAGGAATCACATATACATTAATCATAAATAGTTCACAGATAGCTATGACACACAAGATACAACATACACAAACAATCAGAGTTCCCTAAACAAAACTGCTCTGATACCATAAAATGTAACAGCCCGTTGTACACCGGTATTGTTAACATTGATTATGATATTAAGCGTAGTTACAATCACAGTGATTAGGTTAATTAAATTACGGGCAAATTTTTCTTTTAACATATTCCTTTTCTTTTCCATAAATACTTTTTCCGTAATCAATTAAAACCACACTATAATTGTAAATGCCATTTGCGGAATCATACAATTTATAACATCATAAATCTTCCCTTTTATTCAATTCATTTAAACTCACCATCTTACTCTCTCATTTTACCAAGTTGTAGCCCTTTACGTTGTCTACGCGTGGTTTCAAACCACGTATCATTTGGAGTTCTACCCATCAAGTTAAGCCCCTTTCTTTTAGTCTAGAAAAACTGAATTTTCGAAAATTACACTGTGGTAATCGATTACCAGTGGGTGGTAATCGATTACCACCTGTCAAAAATGAGGCAGTAGCCAATTTTTCAACTCCTCTGTTCTGGTAATCGATTACCAACTTTGGGTAATCGATTACCTCACATGGTAATCGATTACCAAAGGCCAGTAATCGATTACCAGTGCAGACAGTAGCTAATTTTTCGTCCCCTGTTGCATGGTAATCGATTACCATGCTTGGGTAATCGATTACTATGCAGCAAAATGACAGATTACAGCAGTTTTGAGCCCCAAAAAGGGTGTGTAATCCATCCCTAACCCCTTGGTACTCCACATAACACATAATCATGCCCTAATGTTGGCTCTAGGCCCTTCCATCATTCAATTTCCTTAAGTTAAACATCATTTACAACATTCTCAAAATAATGGCCATTTACATGCAAATATGGACCATTTTACAACATTACACATCAAGACTTCAAGGCTATGAATGTGGCAATGGACAAGTCCCATGCTCACTCAAAATATACAGTTATCCAAGCCATGAATAATAAAACATAACAAGACTTAGCATATGACCATGAACACTAACAAAAGCATGGAAAATGACATCATGCAATATGTTCATGACCTAAGTCTCAAAATACTAATGGTATGCTATGTGCACTCCATAACTCCTCCAAAAGGTCATGCAATCCAATGCACCGCATGCCAATCCAACGTCCACTACACGGGCTTCTTGCCCGAAGCTCCTCCCGGCTCATAGTGACCTGAAATGTGGTCCCCCAAACACGGGGTGAGATATACGGATATATCTCAGTAAACCAATGGAGCTAGAGGCTCTCTCCACTCCATGGCTCACTAAAATGTATCAAAATGACATAATATGCTATGCAAGTACAACAATATCACCATCCACCTGGAGACACCCAAGAACATCCACTCATGGATTAATGTTCAAGGACTCCATCATATAACTCCCGAGACAGTCCTGGCGCCTCTCCCATGGTTGAGAAGACTCCATGGCAATACCCAACCGGAACTCCTCATGAGCCCTATCCGGCGGACGTCCCACGTTTGGATCATCCTGGCGCCGCTCCCAGAGTCGACTCCACGGCAATACCCGACTGGCATTCTCACAAGGATGAATCCAGCGGATGACCAAACTCCACTCGTCAACTGGCCAGTGACCACACAATTTTCACACAATACAAGCAATATGCATACAAGCACACAAACACATCATGTCATAACCACATAATCCAACCACAACCTTCCTCTAGGTGTGGTGGAGCTCACTAGGGATTAAACCCAAGTTCCAAGAGTTTACCTCAATACGAGCAACACCGTTCCAAACGTATGCTCCCAATCAACTTTTCACAATTCCAACCGCGTGAGGCACCCTACAACAATCATCAAATCCAAATTACACCAAAACTCATTTTTCCATGAAAATCCCTCAATTTTGCCTAAGTTAAAAACCTATATTTTTCACCAAAATTTAACATAGCATTTCTAGCTTACAAACATGATTCTAAGGCCTTTTCATCTAATAGCATTTTTCCATTTGGGCTCTCTATCATCACACATCTAAAATCAAAGCTTTGAACACAAATTCATAGATCTAAGAAATCAACTATCAAAAGACCACAAATATACTTACAATGTGTAGTATGATCAACACCAAGGCTTCACTAAACCCTTTGAAGATCAAAACTCCAAGAAATCTCCAAAAACACTAATGGGTCGAATCTGAGTTGCTCAAAAACGCGGCCAAGGAGGTGGATTCAAGGCTTCTAAGTGCTACCAATGGCTTTGGAAGGTTGTTTACGATAGATTTCAACACCAAAATCAAGCGATTCGGTGGAGAAACGAAGAAATGGGAAGAAATGGAAGAAAATGGTGTTTTGTGTCTTCCTCCCTGTGTGTGTGCACGAGAAGTGAAGAAGAAAGGAGGAAAGAAGGAAAGAAAAAGGAGGTGGGGCCAAGTGACTTCGGTCACACGGGTCCCACACGCGATCTAACTTTAACTCCGATAAAAATTCCGATCACAAATCCTTAATCTACATATTTTTCCAGTCCATGACATATTTTTATTCCTCCAAAATATTAATAAAATTTTCACACCTATTGGTACACCCACATCACAGTATTTTAACACTAAAAATTCACTATTCATCAATTTTTCCCAAATTTGCCTATTTACTCAATTTTCCGCCCTGATTCCATTTTCAGCATTATTTTTGTCATATGAAATCTCTAACTCAGTATTTTTGCCTCATTTCACACGGTTGGCAAATTACCATTTTGCCCTTTTTGCCCCTTTTGGCCATAAACCTTGGATTTTCACTAATCCACCAACTTTCCTTTCACGATATAACATTAAAATAAACATTTAAATATTTGAGGTGTTATAGTAGGTATGATATTAAGTGTAGTTGGCATTTGTGGCATACTCTCTGTTCAGTATGAGCAAGCTCGTACTGTTCACGAAATGTTAAAAACCACAACTTTGATATAGTGAGGCTGCTTTTTATTCGTAGGTTTTTTGGTTAACACCCAAAAGGTTGATTAAAATATAATATAAGAACAAGTAAATATCATTGATATCGTTAAATTGGGACATAACATTGTAAGCAGATTAACGTCAATATCGTGCTTGTATGTCAAGTAAATATTAAAAATACCAAATCAAATGACTAAGCTTTGTGTCTCAGAATTATTTGTGTATGTGTTATGTTATATATAGTGTTCCATCAATATTGTTGCTTGACTGTATTATCGGAAAGTATTGAATGTTACTTTTGTCGTCTTACTGATAGATTGTGGCAATCTATGAAGCACCGACACTTCAAAAAATCCTGACGTGTAGTGTCCGACATTTCCCGACACTCTCGGACACTCCGACACTCCCCGACACTCCAACACGCGTTATAGAAATTCAAAAAAAGGTTTAAAGGTTGCGTTGAGTTTTTAGTTCCAACTGTTAGATTCGTTGGATTACGATACTATTTTATTGATTTTAATATAAATATTTGGGATATCTTATGTTTCTTTGCAAAATTTATGAATATTATAATTTTAGATTCATTTTTTTGTTAAATTATTGAGCATTAAATATAATTTACACTATGTAAATTAAAAATATTATTTAATATCAAAACGTGTCCTCGCGTGTCGAATTCTAACATTTTTTAGAATTAACGAATCGGAGTGTCGTGTCGTATCGTGTCATGTGTCCCATGTCGGTATCGGTGCTACATAGGTGGCAATGAACAACGAAATGAAGAGAAGTGTCGTTGTTGTAATCATTACTTATTTGGATCTTTGAATCAATTGACTTCAATATAAATTACTATATGCTCTGAAACACGGGTACGCGGTTTGTTAAAAAATTTGCTTGACGGACACGCTCCGATTACGACAATATAGAGTTGTAAATAAAGAGGGAAATTATGCGCCTGATAAAAATCAAAACAAAATTTAAAATAAACAGGGAAAGTTATGTTTAACTTGGAATGTAATTAAAAGGATATCTCTATCAAATTCAAAATTTTATAAATATAATTCAAATAATGTAAATATTCGTTATATTTTTTTTAATTGTAAGCAATACTCGTTAATTTTATTATATGATTGATGCATACTTTGTACATAATTCCCTCATAAAGAATTTACTTTTCACAATTAATCAATAACACTACTAGTACTTTTCACAATGTTATACCACAATTTTAAATCAGAAAAGAGATATCAAGAAATGACAAATATATTCACTATATTCATTTTTGCTAAATCTATTCATGTGATTCGATGTCGTGAGATATTTATATATTTAGATCTATTAATATATAACAAGACTTGAGTTAAGTGATCTTATTTTTATGATAAAATTCCTTCAAAATTTTTATATTATGTTATTTAATATTGTGAGTATTTTATTCATATTACATTATTTTATATTATGTTTGTATTATAATTTATATAATATAATATAATTAATATAGTGCGAGTATTTTTATTTAATTATATAACTTTTTTATTTCAATTATAAATTTTGAAATATATATAATTTCATGCCTCACAAAATACTTTGTATCATTTTAATGAGATTATGGCTAAACCTTCATCGTTATGTATAACGGTGGACCTTTAACATTTCATTGAAGTTATCTTGATATCTGGTAACAGTATTAATTCCTAAGTATTATTTC